>JAVIAB010000106.1:6539955-6764058 GCA_032433765.1 Megaustenia siamemsis | reverse complement strand
TCCTCTCATCCTCCAGATCTATAGCAGCAGCACATGTCTCCTCTCGTCTGTGGAAGCCTTCGAAGACGTCATAGGCGAAGACCGCCACATTGAGCCTGTCTCTTTGTTAATCTATACCCCCGAGTGTGGGTGGGAATGCGCGTTTCTGTTTCTGGTGAGGACACCGTGATGATTCTGTAGGCACTGATCTGAGAATGGTCCTTGTTTGGCTTCAGTTGCTGTGTAACCACTCCTCCTTATTCTGGCCCACTCGAATGCTGGCATTAAACAAAACTCTTTGGCCAATTTTTGCAAGTTGTCGTCAGCTAAATCGTCTATGTCGTCCTACCGAAAACCATCTGGACCAGGAGCAGTGTTGTATGACCTTTTTAGTGTTGTGTGATGATATCAATTGTGATTGTGAGTTCTTCTCCCACTACTACATCTTCATACAATTCTGAAAGGGACCCCCTTATCCTCATTCTTACAGCCTCATTTCTTTGGTCAGTTTGCTCAATGTAGCATGTGACACCACAACACGAGCAGTTATGATGTGACATTTGTTTGTTGTTAGGATCGTCCCCACTACACGAGCAGTTATGATGTGACATTTGTTTGTTGTTAGTATCGTCCCCACTACACGAGCAGTTATGATGTGACATTTGTTTGTTGTTAGTATCGTCCCCACTACACGAGCAGTTATGATGTGACATTTGTTTGTTGTTAGTATCGTCCCCACTACACGAGCAGTTATGATGTGACATTTGTTTGTTGTTAGTATCGTCCCCACTACACGAGCAGTTATGATGTGACATTTGTTTGTTGTTAGGATCGTTCCCCACTACACGAGCAGTTATGATGTGACATTTGTTGTTGTTAGTATCGTCCCACTACACGAGCAATTATGATGTGACATTTGTTTGTTGTTAGTATCGTCCCACTACACGAGCAGTTATGATGTGACATTTGTTTGTTGTTAGTATCGTTCCCCACTACACGAGCAATTATGATGTGACATTTGTTTGTTGTTAGTATCGTCCCCACTACACGAGCAATTATGATGTGACATTTGTTTGTTGTTAGTATCGTCCCCCACTACACGAGCAGTTATGATGTGACATTTGTTTGTTGTTAGTATCGTCCCCATTACACACTGAACCAATCATATCCCCCTCGAGAAAATCTGAGAAGAATCCTGACGTGCACGAACTCCATTGCACGCCTGGGATCCACGGTGCGGGTAGGATTTTGCTGACACGTTTGCCCTGGCAGCGGTTATATGTATGGCCTACTCGTTTCGATTTTAATTGCCAATGGATCTTTAACATGCACGAATGAACACACAATCTCCAGTTTATTGCGAGGCCTAAACATCTGATCTCACTACCTAGGAGACCAGGGGAGGGTCACGCCATCAAGAAACCACGGAGTCATTTGTGAAAAATCACCACCGCTTCTGGTGGGCTTTGAACCTCAGTCATTTCTGTCTTGAGGCCGACGCCATACCTCTAGACTACCCAGACACCCCCACCCCCCTTTCCCCGTGACATTCTGCGTCATGCATTTCTGTAATGGTTTGGCAAGAGACGACCTCGTAATTTATTTATAGAAAGAGAGCCATATTTAGAATGCTTGATGCCAAGCTCACGTTATGATCACATGTATCCATCCGAGTCAATCACCCACGAAAATATTTACAATTACAAATATTTGATGGATTCTGGGGACGCTGTGTTTGTGATATTGTCGGGACACACATTTCCTGTTCTGATGATTTTTGAATTATTGATTGCTCAGGAGTAGGAGAGTGTCTGATCATAAAAGTTGAACTACTTGAGAATCTTATCTACCCTCTTCTATTCTCTGTTCTTGTCTGCCCCATCTCTCGCTCTGTGAAGGACCTCTGTTGTTGCTGATTGTGTGTCCTAAAAATGTAATTTGTCATGTTCGAAACTTGTTACATAATTCTTTCTTCGTTTTCAGCCGATTCTGAACTTCGTTGTTTTCTTCTCTGCCCACCAAATTCTTCTATAAATCAACATTTCAAGAGCTTTAGTTGTCCTGTATTTTCATGTAATGCTCATGCTTATACATATTATAGGAGTGTTGAGTAGAGATAGGCACACATATAGAATATATCACACACTGGATATCATGTAGGGCCGCGAGTGTCTGCAGACAAATACTCACATAAACATGGAATGGTGGTATTAAGAAGCTGAACCTAAGGGAAGACGAGACAGACTACGACGTTTCGGTCAAAGCCTTCATGGGTACAAAACAAGAAATATAACTATAAACACACACACACACACAAGGCAATTGTCAAACACACGGCAAATCTAGCTCAACATGACCATATGAAGTGGTCGACTTGTGGTAGGTCCCTCGGACAGGACTGTTGAGTGGATGTCACATTACAATGTTAGTACTGATCCCATGTGTTCTCATCCTTGTTGTTATCAGCCGTTTATAAGGACGTTAATTGGACGTAGATAAGCGTAGTGTTGTGGTTTGTTTGACGTGGAAAGTACACGGCAGGCCAGTGTTTGATTTGTTGTTTCCGCGTGTTGTTAATTCCTGCATAAAAGGATCATCATCATCAAGTACGGGCCTACTGGCGTAGGTGATCATGTTTCTCCACAACTTTCGATCTCGGCAGCTATTTATCATTTCTGTTGTTGACCTTCTGCCAAGCCATTCTCTTAAGCTGTCTGTTATTTTTCTCTTTGCTTCCCTCTATCTCTTCGTCCCTCAATTTTTCCAGTTGTTACAATATATTCCAGTTGTTCTCTTCTCATTACATGGCAAAAAATGATGATTGTTTCTTTCTAATATTGGAAATTAGCTCTCTTTTTGCTTTGACCTCTTTCAGAACATCTTCATTACTCTTCTTAGCTGTCCATGGTACTCTCAACATTCTTCTGTGAAACCACATTTCTACAGCCTCCAGTGATTTTCTTGTCTGTTGTCCTATTGTCCATGATTCGCATCCATATGTTAAGACTGGCTCTACATAACATTTAAGAACTCTTTTCTTGTTTCTATTGTCAAAAATGGATTGCATAGTATCTTCCTCATTTTTTGAAAGCTTCTTTTGCCTGAGCCATTCTGCATCTCACCTCTTTTGTACATCTTCCGTCTGAGATTAACAAAATGCATCTCACCTCTTTTGTACATCTTCCGTCTGAGATTAACAAAGTTCCCAAATATTTAAATTTCATTTACCTGTTTTATTATTGTTCGACTTGTCTTTATTTTACACTGAGGTGATGCCTTTTTCTTTGTTGTTACCATTACCACGATTCATGATTGTACAAAGAAATTACGACGGTGGTTTTCTGTTGCCTTCCGTCGGTTTGTTTACGGTTGGCTCCGCTAGCCTTTGACTAAAAAGTCTCATAAAGGATAAAGCCGCAATTTTGCATATTTTATTCTGCAGCTTTTATTTCAGTAACGCTGTAATTTTATTATATCTTCTTTGTTCTTCTTCTCATTGATGTTTAGTTCTTAACTCACAACTTTTCCCGTTCTCTTCCTCCACATTTTCCTTTCCTTTTCCTCGTCAGTTATCTACTTCATTCTGATTTTCACTAATTTATCTCGCCCTGTTCCGGTTCTGTTTAAAACCTCCACACATATTTATTTCTCGTTTATATCCCATATTTATCTTTCCATTAGTTTGCCCACACTTCCCGTTCTCGACGACAATATCTCCGTGTTCTCGCCTCGTTCTTTATCTCCCTCTATTCACGTTAATCTGTTGCAGCTCTTTTTATCTCTCACCAATCTACTCATTTATCTCCGTGTTTCAGCTCTTTATCTTTCAACAATCTCTTCCTTTATCTCCGTGTTTCAAGTCTTTAACTCTCAACAACCATCCCATTTATCTTCATCTTTAAGATCAGTATCTCTCAACAATCTTCTCATTTATCTCCGTGTTTCAGCTCATTATCTCTCTACAATCTCCTTATCAGGCTCCGTGTTTCAGCTCATTATCTCTCAACAATCTCCTCATTTATCTCCGTGTTTCAGTTCATTATCTCTCAGAAATCTCCTCATTTATCTCCATGTTTCAGCTCATTATCTCTCTACAATCTCATATATTTATCTCCGTGTTTCAGCTCATTATCTCTCAACAATCTCCTTATGTCTCCATGTTTCAGTTCATTATCTCTCAACAATCTCCTTATGTTTCCATGTTTCAGTTCATTATCTCTCAACAATCTCCTTATGTCTCCATGTTTCAGTTCATTATCTCTCAACAATCTCCTTATGTCTCCATGTTTCAGTTCATTATCTCTCAACAATCTCCTTATGTCTCCATGTTTCAGTTCATTATCTCTCAACAATCTCCTTATGTCTCCATGTTTCAGTTCATTATCTCTCAACAATCTCCTCATATATCTCCGTGTTTGAACTCATTATCTCTCAACAATCTCCTCATTTATCTCAGTGTTTCAGCTCATTATCTCTCAACAATCTCCTTATTAGTCTCCATGTTTCAGCTCATTATCTCTCAACAATCTCCTTATTAGTCTCCTTGTTTCAGCTCATTATCTCTCAACAATCTCCTTATTAGTCTCCATGTTTCAGCTCATTATCTCTCAACAATCTCCTTATTAGTCTCCATGTTTCAGCTCATTATCTCTCAACAATCTCCTTATTAGTCTCCATGTTTCAGCTCATTATCTCTCAACAATCTCCTTATGTCTCCATGTTTCAGTTCATTATCTCTCAACAATCTCCTTATGTTTCCATGTTTCAGTTCATTATCTCTCAACAATCTCCTTATGTCTCCATGTTTCAGTTCATTATCTCTCAACAATCTCCTTATGTCTCCATGTTTCAGTTCATTATCTCTCAACAATCTCCTTATGTCTCCATGTTTCAGTTCATTATCTCTCAACAATCTCCTTATGTTTCCATGTTTCAGTTCATTATCTCTCAACAATCTCCTTATTAGTCTCCATGTTTCAGTTCATTATCTCTCAACAATCTCCTTATGTCTCCATGTTTCAGTTCATTATCTCTCAACAATCTCCTTATGTCTCCATGTTTCAGTTCATTATCTCTCAACAATCTCCTCATTTGTCTCCGTGCTTCAACGCTTTATCTCTCAACAATCTCCTCATTTGTCTCCGTGCTTCAACGCTTTATCTCTCAACAATCTACTCATATATCTCCGTGTTTGAACTCATTATCTCTCACAATCTCCTCATTTATCTCAGTGTTTCAGCTCATTATCTCTCAACAATCTCCTTATTAGTCTCCATGTTTCAGCTCATTATCTCTCAACAATCTCCTTATTAGTCTCCATGTTTCAGCTCATTATCTCTCAACAATCTCCTATTAGTCTCCATGTTTCAGCTCATTATCTCTCAACAATCTCCTTATTAGTCTCCATGTTTCAGCTCATTATCTCTCAACAATCTCCTTATTAGTCTCCATGTTTCAGCTCATTATCTCTCAACAATCTCCTTATTAGTCTCCTTGTTTCAGCTCATTATCTCTCAACAATCTCCTTATTAGTCTCCATGTTTCAGCTCATTATCTCTCAACAATCTCCTTATTAGTCTCCTTGTTTCAGCTCATTATCTCTCAACAATCTCCTTATTAGTCTCCATGTTTCAGTTCATTATCTCTCAACAATCTCCTTATGTTTCCATGTTTCAGTTCATTATCTCTCAACAATCTCCTTATGTCTCCATGTTTCAGTTCATTATCTCTCAACAATCTCCTTATGTCTCCATGTTTCAGTTCATTATCTCTCAACAATCTCCTTATGTCTCCATGTTTTCAGTTCATTATCTCTCAACAATCTCCTTATGTCTCCATGTTTCAGTTCATTATCTCTCAACAATCTCCTCATATATCTCCGTGTTTGAACTCATTATCTCTCAACAATCTCCTCATTTATCTCAGTGTTTCAGCTCATTATCTCTCAACAATCTCCTTATTAGTCTCCATGTTTCAGCTCATTATCTCTCAACAATCTCCTTATTAGTCTCCTTGTTTCAGCTCATTATCTCTCAACAATCTCCTTATTAGTCTCCATGTTTCAGCTCATTATCTCTCAACAATCTCCTTATTAGTCTCCATGTTTCAGCTCATTATCTCTCAACAATCTCCTTATTAGTCTCCATGTTTCAGCTCATTATCTCTCAACAATCTCCTTATGTCTCCATGTTTCAGTTCATTATCTCTCAACAATCTCCTTATGTTTCCATGTTTCAGTTCATTATCTCTCAACAATCTCCTTATGTCTCCATGTTTCAGTTCATTATCTCTCAACAATCTCCTTATGTCTCCATGTTTCAGTTCATTATCTCTCAACAATCTCCTTATGTCTCCATGTTTCAGTTCATTATCTCTCAACAATCTCCTTATGTTTCCATGTTTCAGTTCATTATCTCTCAACAATCTCCTTATTAGTCTCCATGTTTCAGTTCATTATCTCTCAACAATCCTTATGTCTCCATGTTTCAGTTCATTATCTCTCAACAATCTCCTTATGTCTCCATGTTTCAGTTCATTATCTCTCAACAATCTCCTCATTTGTCTCCGTGCTTCAACGCTTTATCTCTCAACAATCTCCTCATTTGTCTCCGTGCTTCAACGCTTTATCTCTCAACAATCTACTCATATATCTCCGTGGTTTGAACTCATTATCTCTCAACAATCTCCTCATTTATCTCAGTGTTTCAGCTCATTATCTCTCAACAATCTCCTTATTAGTCTCCATGTTTCAGCTCATTATCTCTCAACAATCTCCTTATTAGTCTCCATGTTTCAGCTCATTATCTCTCAACAATCTCCTTATTAGTCTCCATGTTTCAGCTCATTATCTCTCAACAATCTTCTCATTTATCTCCGTGTTTCAGCTCATTATCTCTCTACAATCTCCTTATCAGGCTCCGTGTTTCAGCTCATTATCTCTCAACAATCTCCTCATTTATCTCCGTGTTTCAGTTTCATTATCTCTCAGAAATCTCCTCATTTATCTCCATGTTTCAGCTCATTATCTCTCTACAATCTCATATATTTATCTCCGTGTTTCAGCTCATTATCTCTCAACAATCTCCTTATGTCTCCATGTTTCAGTTCATTATCTCTCAACAATCTCCTTATGTTTCCATGTTTCAGTTCATTATCTCTCAACAATCTCCTATGTCTCCATGTTTCAGTTCATTATCTCTCAACAATCTCCTTATGTCTCCATGTTTCAGTTCATTATCTCTCAACAATCTCCTTATGTCTCCATGTTTCAGTTCATTATCTCTCAACAATCTCCTTATGTCTCCATGTTTCAGTTCATTATCTCTCAACAATCTCCTCATATATCTCCGTGTTTGAACTCATTATCTCTCAACAATCTCCTCATTTATCTCAGTGTTTCAGCTCATTATCTCTCAACAATCTCCTTATTAGTCTCCATGTTTCAGCTCATTATCTCTCAACAATCTCCTTATTAGTCTCCTTGTTTCAGCTCATTATCTCTCAACAATCTCCTTATTAGTCTCCATGTTTCAGCTCATTATCTCTCAACAATCTCCTTATTAGTCTCCATGTTTCAGCTCATTATCTCTCAACAATCTCCTTATTAGTCTCCATGTTTCAGCTCATTATCTCTCAACAATCTCCTTATGTCTCCATGTTTCAGTTCATTATCTCTCAACAATCTCCTTATGTTTCCATGTTTCAGTTCATTATCTCTCAACAATCTCCTTATGTCTCCATGTTTCAGTTCATTATCTCTCAACAATCTCCTATGTCTCCATGTTTCAGTTCATTATCTCTCAACAATCTCCTTATGTCTCCATGTTTCAGTTCATTATCTCTCAACAATCTCCTTATGTTCCATGTTTCAGTTCATTATCTCTCAACAATCTCCTTATTAGTCTCCATGTTTCAGTTCATTATCTCTCAACAATCTCCTTATGTCTCCATGTTTCAGTTCATTATCTCTCAACATCTCCTTATGTCTCCATGTTTCAGTTCATTATCTCTCAACAATCTCCTCATTTGTCTCCGTGCTTCAACGCTTTATCTCTCAACAATCTCCTCATTTGTCTCCGTGCTTCAACGCTTTATCTCTCAACAATCTACTCATATATCTCCGTGTTTGAACTCATTATCTCTCAACAATCTCCTCATTTATCTCAGTGTTTTCAGCTCATTATCTCTCAACAATCTCCTTATTAGTCTCCATGTTTCAGCTCATTATCTCTCAACAATCTCCTTATTAGTCTCCATGTTTCAGCTCATTATCTCTCAACAATCCTTATTAGTCTCCTTGTTTCAGCTCATTATCTCTCAACAATCTCCTTATTAGTCTCCATGTTTCAGCTCATTATCTCTCAACAATCTCCTTATTAGTCTCCATGTTTCAGCTCATTATCTCTCAACAATCTCCTTATTAGTCTCCATGTTTCAGCTCTTTATCTCTCAACAATCTCCTTATTAGTCTCCATGTTTCAGCTCTTTATCTCTCAACAATCTCCTTATTAGTCTCCATGTTTCAGCTCTTTATCTCTCAACAATCTCCTTATTAGTCACCATGTTTCAGCTCTTTATCTCTCAACATCTCCTTATTAGTCTCCATTATCTCTCAACAATCTCCTTATTAGTCACCATGTTTCAGCTCTTTATCTCTCAACAATCTCCTTATTAGTCTCCATGTTTCAGCTCTTTATCTCTCAACAATCTCCTTATTAGTCTCCTTGTTTCAGCTCATTATCTCTCAACAATCTCCTTATTAGTCTCCATTATCTCTCAACAATCTCCTTATTAGTCACCATGTTTCAGCTCTTTATCTCTCAACAATCTCCTTATTAGTCTCCATGTTTCAGCTCTTTAATCTCCTAATATTATCCGTCCTTATCTCATGTATTTCATCCCTCGCCGCCTTGTGATCATTACCCTCTTCCTTTGTCTTCAACTCTCTCCCTCTCTCTCACTCCCAGCCACGATCGTGCCATCTCTCTGCACCCACCACATCTGAAAGTAACATGGCTTGGTCATGTGACCAGCGAGAGAACTTTTGCCACGGTAACACGTTGCCATATTACTTCGTGCCCCCTCCCATCTTCAAGTTAACGTGAGTAAAGACTGAACATGCCATCCTAGTTTACAGAGGCCGACTGTAACCAAGAACATTGGGGTAATATTACTAGACCACCTGATCTATTAGATCAGTGTCGAACATCCTACGAGCTTTAGTATGTATACATTGAGTTGCTGGATGTTGCAACGACATGTGCACTGGCCTCCTCGTTTTTCTAATATAACGATGCAATACTATACAAGAGAGAAATGGGGAAAAAAATGGTCTGGTTACAGCTTTACGTAAGTAATGGACAAAAAAAAACAGAACGACGTTGCGGCTAATTAGGTCTTCAGCCGGAACAATAACACATGCACAGATGTAAGTGAATCAATGAACACTACATCATCATCATCATCATCAAGTACCGGGCCTACTGGCGTAGGTGATCATGTCTCTCCACAACTTTCTATCTCGACAGTTATTTATCATGTCTGTTGTTGACCTTCTGCCAACTACATAGCAGACTAATAATAAGATGTCAATACAACGTAATTTGATGAGAGGAGAATAAAAGACTTCTATTCCAGCTGCTGTGACAAATCCGGAATCAAAATGGCCTATCTAAGGCGACCAGTCACTAGCGCGGGTAATGGGCTCTTGCTAGAGGGGTTTCAGTTGATACAGAGAAGGGGCTAATGTGGATGAACATACAAGCCTACATACACATCCAGAAGTGTCCACACAAAGGTCACATGTAACATAGGTTGCTCTCCTGCTGTTTCGTATGACGTCATTACATTGTATCGCATCGTGTATTACAACATTAGTCCATCATTGTGCCATCTTCTGCCTACAAGTTTCAGCTGTACAGTATCGCCCCCATATCCGTTAGCTCGTTCTTTGCAGTTTTGCCAAATTCATTTTGAAATGAAAAAAAAAAAAAACAATGCTTGAAAACAGTGAAAATAAACATAATATAGATGGCTCGGATTGTGCCAATCTGGCATGATGCCTCCCCCCCCCCCTTTTCCTAAACAAAATGATAAAAATGAACTAAGTGTGGCAGTGTAGTCCAATGTTTATGTTTCTTGTGCGTCCCTTTCACGTTTTCTAGAATTGAAGATTTCACGTTATTTGTGTTTGCTCGGTGAATGACCAGTTCTGATGTGACAAATATGTGCTTCGATTTGACAGACGCTTCTTATGTAAGATTTCACTAATTACAACCACTCTTTGAAATGTCAGTTATAAGAATAATGTAGGTTGAGCAGGTGTGTTATCTGATTCACTCGCCGGCATTAGGTACAGTTAATCGCGATTCTGTTGTTGAGAAACGAGATCCATTGGGAAAGGGGGTGCGCGCGCGCATGTGTGCGTGTTGCCAGCAGTGCCACCCAGTGTAAACACGTACGGCGCACACACAAGGTTAGAACTGTCTCAGAATTAACCTGGTCTCTGGAATGGCGCATGAATTTAGCGACGAGCTTAACAACAGCATCTGCCTTATTAGTAACGTTGTACATGGCACACTTTCACACTAGAGCCGGAGCTCATATTTTGTATATGCAGACTTGACTCATATTGCACAACAGTTGGGGGGGGGGGGGGGGGGGGAGTCATTGAGCGTGGGCGTATAGAGGTCAGAGCTAGACGTGGGTGGCTACCAATGAACAGAGCCCGTTTTGCAGCGATGTCATTTTGGCTTTGTCTTATCAAGACCTTCATATTATCATATCAGCATCAGACAATCTCAATTCATAAATCAGATCAGACAATCTCTTCTCATAAATCAGATCAGACAATCTCTTCTCATAAATCAGATAATCTTTTCTCATAATCAGATCAGACAATCTCTTCTCATAAATCAGACCATACAATATCTTCTCATAAACATACATATCAGATAATCTCTTCACATAAACATCTAGATCCGACAATATCATCTCATAAACACACAGATCAGATAACCTCTTCTCATTGACATCCAGATCGGATAATCTCTTCTCATGAACACCAAGGCCAGACAATCTCTTCTCATAAACACCAAGGTCAGACAATCTCTTCTCATAAACACACAAATCAGATAAGTTTTTCTCATAAACACACAAATCAAATAATCTCATCTCATCAACACCCAGGTCAGATAGTCTCTTCTCATAAACACACAGATCAGATAATCTTTTCTCATAAACACCCAGATCAGGTAATCTCTTCTCATAAACACACAGATCAGATAATCTCCTCTCATAAACACACAGATCAGATATCTCTTCTCACAAACACACAGATCTGATAATCTCTTCTCATAAACACACAGATCTGATAATCTCCTGTCATAAACACACAGATCAGATAATCTCCTCTCGTAAACACACAGATCTGATAATGTCTTCTCATAAACACACAGATCAGATAATCTCCTCTCATAAAAACACAGATCTGATAATCTCTTCTCATAAACACACATATCTTATAATCTCCTCTCATAAACACACAGATCAGATAATCTCCTCTCGTAAACACACAGATCTGATAATCTTTTCTTATAAACACACATATCTGATAATCTCTTCTCATAAGAACACAGATCTGATAATCTCTTCTCATAAAAACACAGATCTGATAATCTCTTCTCAATGAGTAAAAACGCCCAAACAGAGAAGCTCGGTGCCCGGAATAAACAAATCGCTATCGTGTAATAGACAAGAACTAAGCTGTGTTCTGTCGCCGGATTGGTTTTTCACTTTATAGCGAAAATATGAGATCAATAGTAGACAAAAATGTATTTGAAGTCAACGGCCACAACATAAACAATCCGCGATATGCGGATGACACTGTCTTAATAGCAAAATTAGAGAGTGAACTACATGAAATGATAGACATATAGTAAAAGAAAGGTCTCAGTCTCAAAACATAAGTAACAACGTATCGAAGAAACGATCATCGCCATCATGCAACAAACAAATAAGCGGGACAAATCTGAAACAAGTGCATTGCGTCAAGTACTTGGACACAATAATAACATCAGATGGTATGTGCACCACAGAAATAAACCGTTGAATAGCTCAGGCCAAATAGCATTCCAGAAAATGAAAAATATCTTATGCAACAAATCTATGTCAATAGAAGTGAGAAAGAGAATTCATCAGTGCTATATAGAGACAATTCTGACCTATGGAAGCTAAATCATGGGCAAACAGATAAATGAAAAGACGATAAGAGGCCACTGACATGGGATTTCGCAGAAGAATGTTGACAGTTCCCATGACAGCTAAAAAGACCAACGATAAAATTCTCAAAGTGGCCAATACAAAAGAGAGCTCATAACAAAACATCACAAAAAAACAAGCAACATTTTTCTGGCACATTATGAAAAGAGGAGTGTATGAATACTTGGTTACAACTGGCAAAATACAGGAGAATAGAGATCGCAGAAGACAAAGATAGAATATACTAGATATCTTGTTGTCATAGCATGGAAAACAGTCAACAACTGAAGTGAAACGATGCACGATAGATAAAAGATTGTGAAAGAACATGATTGTCTTCGTCTACCTGTATGGCACATGATGATAATATATGGGTTTGGATTGTATTCATGTCACGGTAATACAGACAAGTCCCTGTCTGGACTAACCGTATCTAGTCGTGTACCCTTTTTCACAGTTGTGTTGACAGAAGCGTGTCAGTCAATGAAAATGTCAACATCGTGTGTACGAATAACTCAGCACTTGTCCTTATCTTAACGCCTCATTGTGAGGTATACATCATCTACTGCTTCTCCCACACTTGACCGCGGCGGTACGAGTGATGAGATGTTAACAGGCCACTTCCCCTGATCGCCCACAGGACAGATCTGTCCGTTGTAGCCCAACATAAAGAGCCGACATTGTTATCGGTGGTCGGGCTCTAGACTTGATTGAGGCTCCACCCTGTTCTTGGGTGAGTGGCACGTTTGTTGACTGTGGCCACTGGTGCTTGATGGTCACTGTCAGGAGTTGCAAGTGAGGGGAGCTCTTGTAGAGGGGGAACAGAGAGGAGGGACACACTGTGGCCACTGGTGCTTGATGGTCACTGTCAGGAGTTGCAAGTGAGGGGAGCTCTTGTAGAGGGGAACAGAGAGGAGGGACACATTGTGGCCACTGGTGCTGGGATATACATGGGACTTCCGGGGAATATGGCGCCCTGTTCGCTGTCTTCTTCAGTGGACTCACAGATAAGTGCTGTTTTCCAGTGAACTTTTCTGTTTATGTGCTTGCTTTTATTGATATTTGAAGGGATCATGTGATTGTATGCGCTTTCTATTTGATGTAAATAACTTTGCTTCTTTTGATTCATTGCATTTTGTCACAATTTCTTTATTTGATCACTGATACTCATCTTTGTTGTTGATTGCACTATTGAACGCGTAAAAAAAATTCGGTTTGTTTTCGTCGGTCTGTCGTCAAGGACGCGAAATTCATTTAATTTGTAAAAGGATCACAGTGTATCCGCGTGCTGCAGAGCTATTTACTGGAGTTGGCCAGTTTATAACGTGGAAACGGGTTCTGGACCGTCCGACTGAGTAAGTGCACGTGAGTCTAGACCATCCACAACATCGACGTTCAGCGACAAAATCATCTATGATAGTGATACTATGACGACGGTAAGTATTCATATGCATCCAAACAACATCGAAGAAGGAAAACACGACAAGGTAAAAGAGGTGGCGTTAAATGTCGATGTATGAAAGCTAGGCCTAAAGTATGTGTACGTTACATATTAAAATTGTGGGTCCATAAATCAACGACGGCCCATTCTTGATAAGCTACTGTGCGGCGCCGATATAATGGTTTTACAAGAAACTCTTCTTGGTGACAGGACAGTAAGTACTCCTGGTTTTCATTGTTTCTACAAAATGCGACACCTTGGGCAGGCCATCCTTGTGCGCAACAATATGGTGGCAGCTGAGGTTGATATGTCTGCGTGGAACAATGCAGAATTGCAGGTATACGCGGTTAGGGTGCAGACCCCAGTTCATTTCGTGATTGTAAATGTGTATGCCTGTAATGGGAAGGTGAACACACAACAATGGCAGAATCTCTTCGAGTTCGATGAAGAGAACGTCATTTTCTGCGGAGACTTTAATGCTAGAGGCAACCTGTGGGGTAACGTCATAACCAACAAGCAGGGAGAAGACCTAGAGAACGCACTAGTGTCAGTCGATTTAGTATGCTTGAATGATGGAAGGGCAACAAGAATGGCCACTCGAACTGGGGACTCTGATAGTGTCATAGACCTGGCACTGGTGTCTTCCACCTTCGCACCGGTTTGCAGGTGGAGTGCACTGGGGTTCCTCGGAAGTGATCACTATCCATGTGTCCTCCTAATTGAGAAAAGCAGAAATAGAAGCAAGAAAAGGAAGCTCCACACATTCCACTACGAGAAAACAGACCAGGACGTCATTAGCAAAATCAGACATAGGAAACAGCGCCCCTCGTAGGAGGCAGGAGAGATGGACACAGCCAGGTGGAACGTAGAAGTCTAGGAAGCTTGGCGGAGCAAGAGACAAACGGCCAAGACATGGCAGAAAGCTAGAAAGAATGGAAGAACACACCTGAGCTCTTGAAGCATCTGAAAGTAGAGGTCGACCAAAAATGATGCACTTTAAACTATGTGCTAAGGAGGCTAAGGATGCCAAATGGGATGACTTCTGTAAAAAAGTGTGCTCAGAAAAATCGCTAGCCACATTCTGGCGCCTTCATCAGAGCATGAATGGCACAACACGACACAGAGGCATACCAGACCTTCAGAACACAGCGCCGGATATGGCACAAATCTGATGAGAGCAAAGGGAAGGCCCTGCTTGCCCGCTACATTGAACAGACGGACCAAAGAAATGAGGTTGTAAGAATGAGGATACGGGGGTCCTTTTCAGAATTGTGTAAGGATGTAGTGCTGGAAGAAGATCTCACAATCACAACTGATACCATTCGCACGACACTTAAAAGGTCACACAACACTGCTCCTGGTCCAGATGGTGTTCGGTACGATGACATAGGCGATTTAGCTGACGACGACTTGACAAAACTGGCCAATGAGTTTAATGCCAGCATTCGGAGTGGCCAGATTAAGGAGGAGTGGCTACACATCTACTTACTACCGCTACGGAAGCCAAACAAGGACTATTCTCAGATCAGTGCCTACAGAATCATCACAATGCAGAACAATGCGGGCAAGCTGCTGGAGAAAATAGTTGCCCGTGTCCTCACCTGTCACCTTGAACAGAAACGCGTATTTCCACACACACTCGGAGGTTATAGATATAACAAAGAGACATGGCTCAACGCGACAGTCTTTGCTTATGACGTCTTCGAAGGCTTCCACAGACGAGAGGAGACATGTGCTGCTGCTATAGATCTGGAGGATGCCTACAATAGGGTACCATTTGAATATCTCATGCATATGCTCCTCAAACTGGCAGTGCACCCCTTCCTCATTAGGTGGACCGCCGCGGCACTGTTTCAGAGGAAGGTGATACTCAGATGTGGAAGTTGGTCTTCCGATCCAACATCCATTTGTCCAGGGTTGCCACAAGGCTCATCATTGTCACCAGTTCTATTTAACGTGTACACAATAACGATCACGGAACTAACAGCTGGATGGGAGGGTAAGAACTATGACTTTTGCTGATGATATTCTGGTATATCGACAAGGAAGAGACAGACGGGGAATCGCCTCCACAATGCAAGACGAACTCGATCGCATTTCTTCCTGGTGTGGGGTTTCAGGTGCCTTGGTTAATCCTAATAAAGCGTCAGTTTCATGGTTCTCCCTTAACAATCATATCGTTAATACGACCACACCGGTAGTACGAATGGGAGCTGATGAGGTGACCAGGGACAAGTTGATGACATACCTCGGAGTTAAGTTTGATCGCAGCCTGTGTTTTCAGACCACGTCGACCATGTGATAACAGAATCCCGCGAAGAAGTAGCCGCCTTGAAGGTCATGGCAGCTGCCAACATCGAGCAGAGGTTACTTACTCTTCTGTTCCAGGGATTAGTCCTCGCACCAATCGAGTATGCCCTGGCAATTCTTACTGTCAGTACGACTCAAATTGATAGGCTGGAGAAAATACAAAATGAAGCCATGCGCATTATCTTGGGATGTGCAAGGGACACTCCCTGTGTAGCAATGAGATGAGCAATCTTCTTGACTTTCCAACCATGGATGACAGGTTCAAGATCTGGAGAGCACGAGCATACCTGAAGATTAGTACAGATAAAGAGCACCCATTGCACCACGTGCTCAACACAAGGAAAGGTGTCAGGTTAAAAAGAGGCAAATCATGGGTGGGCCGAGCAGAAGATGTAATCAAACAGGTCTGTGGGCTTACCAATATCAGCGTTGGTGAGGAGTGGATACGGTGCCTACGTCATTCAAGGGAACTTTCTCATGTATTGTCACACTCGACAGGAAAAGTAGGGAACAGAACCCGGTCGTGGTTAATGCTGAGTCAACGGTCTCATCTGCGATAACCCGATGAGAAAGATGCATTCATCTATACAGACGGATCTGTATGACGACACCAAAGAAGTGCATGGGCATTTACAGCACGCTCGGCAAGCAGAATAGTCTACGAAGACAGTGGTGCATACGTCATGACCACGAGTAGCATGACAATGGAGGTGATGGCAGTGACCAAAGCATTCAAATGGTTAGAGTCACAAGACTACACCACGCATGTATACTGAGTGATTCGATGAGCATAATTAAAAAGTGGAGGCGTGCTCTGTACGCATGCAATGGGTATAGTCGTTGCAGAAATCCAATATACGTAAGGTCACCTTTGTCTTTGTCCCTGGACATGCGGGAGTACGGGGAAATGAAAGAGCGGACAGGTTGGCTAGCTGCGCTGTCGTTGAGGACGGGCAACCAATGGATCGGGTGGACATCATCAATGCCCTCCGAGAAGTAGGAAGAGCACAGGACTTCGACAAACACAGACCCACGTCACTTCTTCGGATGATGGAAATGGGAGTTAAGATGGGCACAGCCAGAAATGAGAAACTTAGTGGCCGTGTAAGAAGACTTATCAACCAACATAGAACTGGAGTGGTCAGTCGCTGGACACTGCGGGAATTGCTGAGGAAGGGATCTGAGCACTTATGGACATGTTCGGAGTGCAATGATGATGACCACCATATACTCAATAACTCAATACCAAGGAACATGCGACATACATGAGATATACGGCATACATGGGATATGCGACATACATGAGATATACGGCATACATGGGATATGCATGATAATATTAAGTGATGATGGAACGTTAGAGAGGGAGATAGATAGGGAAAAAACAGCGGCAAAGAGGATTCAATCGAGTGGGACAAAAAGAACGTACAACAAAAACCTGAATAACTGAGATCATAAACCAAACATAATAAGGGCCCAACATGTTGCAGAACATAAAAAACTGATGTTAGGGCCCGTAATTATAACCATTATAGAGTATTACTGCCTCCTGTTGGGGCGATGAGCCTAAACTAGAAGGTTATTGGTTGCATCACTCTACCTCATTGCTTTATAGACAACCCCTCTGGTGATGAATCTCCTTGACTAGATAGTGAGTGTTCATGAAGAGTGTCCCTTACCTTCCCCTCATTGACGGTTTCGGAATGACTCAAACAGCCACTTAGTTGTATCAATATAAAATAAATAGATATAAATAAAACACATGAGGCGATGATATCCTTCAACAATGTTCTATCCACACAGAGCATCATATCAATTCTGTTGTTGACTGTTTTCTGTGCTGTGACACCAAGCTGTCTAGTATCTTCTATCTTTGTCATACGCGATCTCTCTTTCCTTGTATTTTGCCAGTTGTAACCAAGCACTCCAACTTTCCTCTTCTCATGTTGTAAAACGTAAAAAAAGTAAAGTACCCCCGTCACGCAAGTGGCGTATAGGGAATACAGTGACCATAAATTTTACAGACCTTCGGCACATAATTTTTAGGGTAATGTAGGTATTACGCTCGTGCCGCTTCACTTTCCCAGAAAAAATCCGGTACCCATTAAAGGCTGGGTGAACCCGGAAGCCGTCGGTTGGGATCGAACCCTACACCTTGTCCTTTGTAGAACAGTTCACTAACCACTGAGCTATCGCGGCTCCCTTTCTCATGATGTGCCTGAAAAAAAATGTTTCTTTCTGATGTTTTTATGAGCTATCTTTTTGTGTTGGCCTCTTTGAGAATTTCTTCGTTGGCTTTTTTAGCTGTCCAAGGAACTTTCAACATTCTCCTGAGAAATCCCATCTCTTTGGCCTCTAATCGTCTTTTCATTTGTTTGTTTACTGTCCATGATTGAGTTATTTGCGGGTCATCATCATTGCACTCCGAACATGCCCATAGGTGCTCAGATCCCCCTCCTCGGCAAGTCCCGTCCAGCGACTGACAACCCCAGTTCTGTGTTGGTTGATATCTCTTCTTATACGCCCACTAATAATATCGTTTCTGGCAATGGATATGAAATGTCTTGTCAACAAGCATTCTTGTTCTCTTTCCGTGGTTCCGTTCCATAGGTCAGAATTGGCTGAATACAGCACAGATGAACTCTCTCACTTCTATTGCCATAGACTTTTTCTTTAGACGTTTTTAATTTTTGGAAATGCTATTTCTGGCTCATCGTGCTTAGAGGAAAATTGGAGTATTTGGTTACAACAGACACAATACCGGGAAAGAGAGAAAGCGGACGACAAAGAGAGAGGATACTATATGGCTTGGTGTCATGGCATGGAAAACAGTCAACCACAGAATTGATAGGACGTACTGTGGATACAAAGTTGTGAAGGACTTTATGATCTACGCCAACCGGTATGGCACATGATGATGATTTTTCTGTGCTGCGTCTCAGAAACTGCTGGTACTATCACACAATAAAGTTGACAACTTCAGAGGGTTTTCTGTCCTCCCAATCTTCGGGATCCTTAACAGTAAATGTGCCGTCGTCTGTCAAGGCTTGAAGCGATCTGAACCTCTTATATCTTGTCCGTCTGTCTGTGGACTTTCTTCTTATTCCTCTCAACTCCCTGTGGAGCATAGGTCTTCAAACTTTCCAAACCATTCTGTTTCTTGCCATTCTTTTAAAATCATTCCATATCTTCCCCATCATCTTCACCTTTGCTTATACATGTCTTCTCCAAGAATACTTTGGTCTTTCTCTTTGTCTCTTCCGCTGAGGGTTCAAAAACGGGGCTGTCGTGTAATAGTCTAAGTTGGCTTCCGCGTCCTATTCATCGTCTTCGTTGTATTTCTTTGTCCTCTTGAGGATTCTACGAACATAGGAATAGGAGATTCGTAAAGTGTCTGAATTAAGCCACTGAGTCTATCTTGGACTAAATGTGGTCTCCTTGTTGGACAACAAGTGACATTGTTGTTCTCTGTCTGTAAATGTGCCAGACAACAAGTGACATTGTTGTTCTCTGTCTGTAAATGTGCCAGACAACAAGTGATATTGTTGTTCTCTGTCTGTAAATGTGCCAGACAACAAGTGACATTGTTGTTCTCTGTTTGTAAATGTGCCAGACAACAAGTGACATTGTTGTTCTCTGTCTGTAAATGTGCCAGACAACAAGTGACATTGTTGTTCTCTGTTTGTAAATGTGCCAGACAACAAGTGACATTGTTGTTCTCTGTCTGTAAATGTGCCAGACAACAAGTGATATTAAATTGCCGATTCACGCGTTGAGTGTCCAGGTGATACTCCGAAGTGTGTCATGAATTATCGGCCTTGATACTAACAACATGTTTACCATTTTAAAGAAAATATTCCAACTCTTAACAATGCTAACAACGACTGTCGCTATTAGTGTTGAGCCCTAGCAAAGGTTGTCTAATCCTTGCTTTGAGCTGACAATTAAGCACACTCGGTAACTGCCTCCTGAGCGATCCACACATAGAGGGCCAACTTCCTGTCTCCTCTCGTGTCCTGCCCTACTTGAGATTAACGTTTCATTCTGGGGTTTCCCCTTACTATCCAGATCATCTGTTGTTGTCGAGTCTAGCGGGTCAAAGTGTGGATGTTGGCATGGATGTCATTATAGCTGTCCTAGAACACGGTCTTAATGGTCGTCTAGTGTATTCTGTCTGTCGCCCCATGCACGTTTGTGGGCATGCGGCTTAGGTTGTAAGGATGTGGGGGAAACCTGTAAGAATGTGGGACAGATTGTAAGGACCTGGGGAAACCTGTAGGAATGTGGCACAGATTGTAAGGACGCGGGAAAACCTGTAGGAATGTGGCACAGATTGTAAGGACGTGGGAAAACCTGTAGGAATGTGGCACAGATTGTAAGGACGTGAGAAAACCTGTAAGAATGTGGCACAGATTGTAAGGACGTGGGAAAACCTGTAGGAATGTGGCACAGTATGTAAGGACGTGGAAAAACCTGTAGGAATGTGGCACAGATTGTAAGGACGTGTGAAAACCTGTAAGAATGTGGCACAGATTGTAAGGACGTGTGAAAACCTGTAGGAATGTAGCACAGATTGTAAGGACGTGGGACAACCTGTAGGAATGTGGCACAGATTGTAAGGACGTGAGAAAACCTGTATAAATGTGGCACATACTGTAAGGACGTGGGAAAACCTGTATGAATGTGGCACATACTGTAAGGACATGGGAAAACCTATAGGAATGTGGCACATACTGTAAGGACGTGGGAAAATCTATAGGAATGTGGCACATACTATAAGGTCGTGGGAAAACCTATAGGAAATGTGGCACATACTGTAAGGACGTGGGAAAACCTATAGGAATGTGGCACATACTGTAAGGACGTGGGAAAACCTATAGGAATGTGGCACATACTGTAAGGACGTGGGAAAACCTGTAGGAATGTGGCACATAGTGTAAGGACGTGGGAAAACCTGTAGAAATGTGGCACATACTGTAAGGACGTGGGAAAACCTATAGGAATGTGGCACATAGTGTAAGGACGTGGGAAAACCTATAGGAATGTGGCACATAGTGTAAGGACGTGGGAAAACCTGTAGGAATGTGGCACATAGTGTAAGGACGTGGGAAAACCTATAGGAATGTGGCACATACTGTAATGACGTGGGAAAACCTGTAGAAATGTGGCACATAGTGTAAGGACGTGGGAAAACCTGTAGAATGTGGCACATACAGTAAGGACATGGGAAAACCTATAGGAATGTGGCACATACTGTAATGACGTGGGAAAACCTGTAGAAATGTGGCACATACTGTATTGACGTGGGAAAATCTGTAGGAATGTGGCACATACTGTAGGGACGTGGGAAAACCTTTAAGAATGTGGCACATAGTGTAAGAACATGGGAAAACCTGTAGGAATGTGGCACATACTGTATTGACGTGGGAAAATCTGTAGGAATGTGGCACATACTGTAAGGACATGGGAAAACCTGTAGGAATGTGGCACATACTGTAAGGACGTGGGAAAACCTGTAGTAATGTGGCACATATTGTAAGGACGTGGGAGCACCTGTAGGAAATATGGCACATACTGTATTGACGTGGGAAAATCTGTAGGAATGTAGCACATACTGTAAGGACATGGGAAACCTGTAGGAATGTGGCACATACTGTAAGGACATGGGAAAACCTGTAATAATGTGGCACATACTGTAAGGACGTGGTGAGATCTGTGTAACATTGTTGCACAGATTGTACGGATATGGGAAAACCTATAGGAATGTGGCACATACTGTAAGGACGTGGTGAGATCTGTGTAACATTGTTGCACAGATTGTAAGGATATGGAGAACCTTTAGGAGTATGGCATATATTGTAAGTATATGGGAAAACTTGTAAGAGTATGGCATATATTGTAAGTATATGGGAAAACTTGTAAGAGTATGGCATATATTGTAAGTATATGGGAAAACTTGTAAGAGTGTGGCATATATTGTAAGTATATGGGAAAACTTGTAAGAGTGTGGCATATATTGTAAGTATATGGGAAAACTTGTAAGAGTGTGGCATATATTGTAAGTATATGGGAAAACTTGTAAGAGTGTGGCACATATTGTAAGGATGTAGTTCTTAATGTTGTGGACAATTTGACGGTTTTGTTTAATCCCGCATTATCTTCTGTTACAAGCAAAGTGGCAACAACCTCCATCATATTGTACTTTCACAATCTTCTCCACTCTCGGACGTTAGTTCTTGCTGATATATATTGTGTGTGTGTCTGTGTTTGTATCATGATTCCAAATCTCCACTCTCGGACGTTAATTCTTGCTGATATATTGTGTGCGTGCATGCCTGTGTGTGTGTGTTTTTATCATGATTCCAAATCTTCTCCACTCTCGGACGTTAATTCTTACCGATATATATTGTGTGTGTGTGTCTGTGTGTGTGTGTGTGTTTGTATCATGATTCCAAATCTTCTCCACTCTCGGACGTTAATTCTTACCGATATATTGTGTTTGTGCCCGTGCCCGTATGTCATGATTTCAACTTCTAGATATAAGAGACGTTACCTGTGCCTATATTCTGCCTTTTTCAATATAAGAATCAAGTATCTGGACCCGTCGAATCCAATATCTGGGCAAGTCCTCAGACATAATCATCTTAGTGAAGTGTTTCACAACTTACTTTCATTCACGACCCAATGTATATTAATAGCTAGGTAATCTACTACCCGTTATAGAGCAGCCATGTAATCTACCAGCCCCGTTATAGAGCAGCCATGTAATCTACCAGCCCCGTTATAGTAAGTAAAGTACCCCCGTCACGCCAAGTGGCGTATAGGGAATATGGTGTTAGTGACCCTATATTTTACAGACCTTCAGCACATGATTTTTGGGGTAATGTGGTCGGTATTACGCCCGTGCTGCTTTACTTTCCCAGAAAAAAATCCGGTACCCATTTAAGGCTGGGTGAACCCGGAAGCCGTCGGTTGGGATCGAACCCTACCCCATATCCTTTGTAGTCCAGTTCACTAACCACTGACCCGTTATAGAGCAGCCATGTAATCTACCAGCCCCGTTATAGAGCTGCCATGTAATCTACTACCCCCGTTATAGAGCAGCCATGTAATCTACCAGCCCCGTTATAGAGCAGCCATGTAATCTACTACCCCCGTTATAGAGCAGCCATGTAATCTACCAGCCCCGTTATAGAGCAGCCATGTAATCTACTACCCCCGTTATAGAGCAGCCATGTAATCTACCAGCCCCGTTATAGAGCAACCATGTAATCTACCAGCCCCGTTATAGAGCAACCATGTAATCTACTACCCCCGTTATAGAGCAGCCATGTAATCTACCAGCCCCGTTATAGAGCTGCCATGTAATCTACCAGCCCGTTATATAGCAACCATGTAATCTACCAGCACCGTTATAGAGCAGCCATGTAATCTGCGACCCCTTTCTGTAACACACAATTGAAGTGAAAGGTGTGAACGTTTTCTCTGAAAACAACCTTCACAGCGTCAACCACCAGGAAAACACTGGCAGTGTTTGTATCAAGCGCTGTGTTATTTGATCGCTACCGTGTCAGCACACGCACGTGTCCTAGAGGCAACAATTACTGTTATCAACTAATTCCATGCTACATTCTCCAGTAAATTATCCACATATCTTAGCTAAACTTATTAGCAATTTACTTGTGTGATACAGTCTCCGAAGATACGGTTGGTGGAAAACGAAGGGGCTGCTGACAGATGAGGTTCAGAAACGTTCACAAGAATTGTCATTCAATGAACTCTGACGGAGGGCGATGACATTCAATGAACTCTGACGGAGGGCGATGACATTCAATGAACTCTGACGGAGGGCGATGTCATTCAATGAACTCTGATGGAGGGCGATGTCATTCAATAAACTCTGACGGAGGGCGATGTTATTCAATAAACTCTGACGGAGGGCGATGTCATTCAATTAACTCCGATGGAGGGCGATGTCATTCAATAAACTCTGACGGAGGGCGATGTCATTCAATGAACTCTGACGGAGGGCGATGTCATTCAATGAACTCTGACGGAGGGCGATGTCATTCAATGAACTCTGATGGAGGGCGATGTCATTCAATAAACTCTGACGGAGGGCGATGTCATTCAATGAACTCTGATGGAGGGCGATGTCATTCAATAAACTCTGACGGAGGGCGATGTCATTCAATGAACTCTGATGGATGGCGATAATGGTGTAAACCAAGAACAATATGGAGAAGAACGGTGAAGACTAAGATAACCCGTGTGGGCCAGATTTAGGGCACATCGTGAAGGTTGACCACGGATCTTGCCAAGTAAAGAAAGTTTGTGGACGCCTTGCATGACGCCATTAGGGGTGTAGCGCTGCTGTATTGTCGATCAGTGTCACATGATGAGGAAGACGAAAAAGAATTGCGTGTGCAACAACAAAGGCGGATCCCACAATTTCTTTGGCAAAATCCATCCCTAGGACTCTTGTTCATCCAATACTGGCGTCTTGTTTGAACAATACCCATGTCCTTCAATAAATGAGAGGAGAAACTAAGTGAACATGTTAAAACATGATATCTAGTAGTGGCTGCAAGAAATGAGGGGAGAAGAGAGCGAGAGACCGTTGAAGACAGAGTGAAAGATGGCGATGTCCTCACAGAATGGATGTGAGGCTTGTTGTCATGCCACCTGATGATAGTTCGTTTATTTGATGCTATATTAAAACATTGTGCAACATGATTGACGGACTATTATTACGCCATCTGTGTGTGTGTCTGTGAGAGAGAGAGAGAGAGAGAGAGAGAGAGAGAGAGAGAGAGAGATCGATCTTTGGTGTCTTGACAGACAGTCGGTAGCAAGCAATCATAAATAGTTATTGCTTTATATTATAGCTAATATTCGATAGACAGATCCGTCTGCAGAATGAACAAGAGGTATTTGTGGTGTCTGGCCTCGTCTCTTCTCCTACGTTATTTGTCTGCAACCATATCGTCCCAGTTTCTTTCACTGATAGAGAATTCCATCAAGGAAGCCCTGCAAACATTCTTATATCTCAGCACTGGTCTGTCCTTTGGTCTCTTTCCATCTTTAAGTTCACCATAGACTATTTGTTAGAGAATACGAATGTTTGCCATTCTTCTTACATGACCCAGCCACCTTAGTCCTACGGCTCCTAAGTGTTGCCATGATGGATGGAGTTTGACTCGTTGCAAGACATTAGAGTTGGTTACTTTGTCCTGTCATGATGGATGGGAGTTTGACTCGTTGTAGGCACATTAGAGTTGGTTACTTTGTCCTGTCATTTGCTGTTCATAATCTTTTGAAGACAACGCACATGAAGGCTGTTTAACCTTTAATCCACAATTTATTTCCAAGGGCATGGTTAAATCATGTCATAACATTGCAATAAACTACGTCACCACACGGCGCCATCTCTTTGAAAAGGGAAGGATAAGTCATTGAGTTACAGCACAAGAACATGCGGAGTTCGCTCCCTCTCATCTAGCCGCTCATTGACAACTGAACCATATGCCAGCTCATTATGGCTACCACAGTATCACCCCACCACGGCCTCTGTGTGTGGGTTCATCTCTCAGCTACTGTACTGTAGCATATAAGAACATTGAGAAGGTTAAAGTTCACTTCCCTGCCCCGCTTAAAGGGAAGGTCGGTTGTGGATGTGTTTCTCTCTTGTTTGTGGTCGTCAAGTTGAAGACATGAAAGAACAAAGGTCTTGTCAATGATCCCTTGTCTTGATTGGAGTCTTGAAGATGAGGGAGAACCGGTAGGCGTCGGCACATTCTGACTGCTGTGGCTTTATCGTGCATGTATTTGGGTGGTTAAATAGTTAAGCCATATATAGGTAGGCCATGTCGTTCGTTCTCCCATATATAACGAGTCAGTGTATATAAGGCGACAGCCATACATCAGCAATGCTGAATACTTGCGCAGCAGACAAACAGTTATAGGACGAAACAGCAGGAATAGTAGTTTCCAGTGGTTTAAACTGGAGACAAATAATAATAAATGAATATTATTATAGAGGGAAACTTTCGAGGTGATAGATCAGCGAATCAATTCAGGGGGAGAGTTATATCATTTGTTGCTTGTGGCAAGACGCCGTGTTGAGGAGTACGGGTTCGATCCTGCTTCGGGCTGTCCTTGTTTTCTTTCTGTTGATTATTTGTGCATTTTTTTCCCAGTGTTGTACAACATACATCTTCTCCTGAAATGATTCATAAAATAAATGGCCAGACCACAAACCTTCATAAGGAGGATAAGACAACAAACGCGAACAAGACAATTAACTTTGTGGGTGACATACATAGAGAAACCATGATGCAAATAATGGTGGGACACGCCAATGTGGGTGACATACATAGAGAACCATGATGCAAATAATGGTGGGATACGCCAATGTGGGTGACATACATAGAGAACCATGATGCAAATAATGGTGGGACACGCCAATGTGGGTGACATACATAGAGAACCATGATGCAAATAATGGTGGGACACGCCAATGTGGGTGAAATACATAGAGAACCATGATGCAATAATGGTGGGACACGCCAATGTGGGTGACATACATAGAGAACCATGATGCAAATAATGGTGGGACACGCCAATGTGGGTGAAATACATAGAGAACCATGATGCAAATAATGGTGGGACACGCCAATGTGGGTGACATACATAGAGAACCATGATGCAAATAATGGTGGGACACGCCAATGTGGGTGACATACATAGAGAACCATGATGCAAATAATGGTGGGACACGCCAATGTGGGTGACATACATAGAGAACCATGATGTAAATAATGGTGGGATACGCCAATGTGGGTGACGTACATAGAGAACCATGATGCAAATAATGGGCGGACAACGCCAATATGTGTGACATACATAGAGAACCATGATGCAAATAAGGGCGGACACGCCAATATGTGTTACATACATAGAGAACCATGATGCAATAAGGGGCGGACACGCCAATGTGGGTGACATACATTGAGAACCATGATGCAAATAATGGTGGGACACGCCAATGTGGGTGAACTATGATGCGAAGATGTAAAGTGGGGTGGGGCGTTGTAGTCTAGTAGTTGACAGAGAAATGATCGCGTCTCAAAACAGAACATCCGGACATTGAGGTAATGAAAGAGCTTTAGACAGACCGATGTATGAAGATTCATGTTCTGTTACAATCTTGGCTGAATATGTGGTTAGAACACCGAAAACATGGCCGTGGGCGGGGAAGCACCTCAGAGCGTATTATGTAATACTACACTGACAGTTCAAGTCTCGGTGCTGGAATGTCATTGAGAGAAGGGGAAACGACTCAAGCTCAGACTCGTTGGTCCGCCCCTTCCCACTCCCCCCTCTTTACTTCACACCAGGGTTCTTTGGGGCGAAACACAATCCGTTCGCCCTCTTGCTGTGACTTCTAAGTTATATTTTATAATTATTAGATCGCTGTTGTCATGAAAGATTTGTTGTGGAAACTATATTGGTTATTTCTATATATATACACTATATTGGTGTACTCGTGCTTCAAAATTAACAATCATGAAGATACCGACTTTCATTAATGGATGCTTACGCAGGATAAAAGGATGGAAATGGCAGGGCAAATTCACTAACATAGAATTATGGAAATGTACCAGTCAAATACCAGTGGATAAAGAGATACAGCGAAGACGATGGCGCTGGATAGGACACACACTACGGAAACCAACTGAAAGTATTACATAACAGGCCCTTTTTGGAATCCCCAGCGGAAAAGACAAAGAGGAAGACCAAGGATTCTTGGAGAAGACAGATAGAAGCAGAGATGAAGATGATGGGGAAGACATGGAATGATCTTAAAAGAATGGCAAGAGATAGAACGACTTGGAAAGTGTTTGTTGAAGACCTATGCTCCACTGGGAGCTAAAAAAAAAAGTAGAAGAAGACTCTTGCTTCGTGATGTCTTACTTCAGTTGTAATATATAACTTATCATGTAGTCTTACTTCAGTTGTAATATATAACTTATCATGTAGTCTTACTTCAGTTGTAATATATAACTTATCATGTAGTCTTACTTCAGTTGTAATATATAACTTATCATGTAGTCTTACTTCAGTTGTAATATATAACTTATCATGTAGTCTTACTTCAGTTGTAATATATAACTTATCATGTAGTCTTACTTCAGTTGTAATATATAACTTATCATGTAGTCTTACTTCAGTTGTAATATATAACTTATCATGTAGTCTTACTTCAGTTGTAATATATAACTTGTCATGTAGTCTTACTTCAGTTGTAATATATAACTTATCATGTAGTCTTACTTCAGTTGTAATATATAACTTATCATGTAGTCTTACTTCAGTTGTAATATATAACTTGTCATGTAGTCTTACTTCAGTTGTAATATATAACTTATCATGTAGTCTTACTTCAGTTGTAATGTATAACTTATCATGTAGTCTTACTTCAGTTGTAATATATAACTTCAAGCATAGAAGATCTTGAAAGTACAGTTACATGAGGATAGAAAAAAAACCGGGGGTGGGGAGTGGGTATAATTAAGGGGGAATTGTGGAGAGAGAGAGAGAGAGAGAGAGAGAGAGAGAGAGAGAGAGAAGGCATGGTTGCAGGAGAATGAGAATGAAAGATTGAATAAAGTGGTTACAGAACAGAGGGAAAAAGAGACATGGGTAGAGTCCAGAAAGAATAGGGGCGAAGAAATGCTGACCGAGTTGTTAGGGAGACACACTGCGGATCCTGTGCAAAGTATAACGCTTCATAGCGAAGGTTGTCGGACATGGAGAGTCTAGAACGCCTCATGTGTCGTCTTCAGCGTACAAGGACAGTGGATAAGCAGAGAGTAGTAGGCCGTCGCAGTCGCCATTTCTAAGCCTGCCCGCTGAGGGGAAACCCGAAAACACCCCAATGCTTGTGACGTCTTGAGCTCTGCGTGCTATAGACGTCGACGACTGACGTCATTTTATCCACAACCGCCTCTGCTCGCAATGCTGAAAACGTCAACAGCCCTTGAGCGGTCTCTCCTCCTCTCCCCCCCCCCCCTCTTTCTCCGAGCGGGCAGGCTTAGAGATATCGGTGGCGATGAGTAGGCCTACTTCATTGTATAAGCAGAGAGAGAGTCCAGCACTGACATCTCAACTTCTCCTATGATGCGCGTGTTCATGGCCCCCCCAGATTTGGACGTTAGGTTGTAGAACAAATGTCAGATAAATGCAACATACATGGAATGTTTTAGCAGGAGAGGCACGCATTTAGAAATGAAGAATTTAAAAAAAACGGGGGTCACTCCGGTAACAGAAAATGTAAATGAACAAAAAGATAAATGGTGTACTCCCATAACATAGCAAAACAATTCAACACAATCCACGAGGATATCAACAAACGCCATAGAAATAACGCAACACAATCCACGTGGATATCAACACAATCCACGTGGCTATCACAAACGCTACAGAAATAACTCAACACAATCCACGCGGATATCAACAAAAGCTACAGAAATAACTCAACACAATCCACGTGGCTATCAACAAAAGCTACAGAAATAACTCAACACAATCCACGCGGATATCAACAAAAGCTACAGAAATAACTCAACACAATCCACGCGGATATCAACAAAAGCTACAGAAATAACTCAACACAATCCACGCGGATATCAACAAAAGCTACAGAAATAACTCAACACAATCCACGCGGATATCAACAAAAGCTACAGAAATAACTCAACATAGTCCACGCGGATATCAACAAACGCTACAGAAATAACTCAACACAATCCACGCGGCATCAACAAACGCTATAGAAATAACTCAACACAATCCACGCGGCCATCAACAAACGCCGTGAAATCGATAGGCCGGAAGGACGTCCTCAAAATACAGGATGGATAAGGACTCAAACTGGAGAGTGCTTGCTATGTGGCAGCTGAAGAGGTCAATCAAAAACTACATTAACTAACTCTCCCTCTCGACGCTGAAAGGCAAATGAGGAAGAAAATAAGAACAATTAGCTGAACCAAGACATAACTTATTTTATGTATTTGATCTAGTTTCCCATATGCTGTCATCGTACAACCCACCACTATACAACATTGTTTGTTGTGTGTATTGTGACCGATCGTTGGAGAAATACGATTAAATGACATTGTTTGTACACTTTGTAAACGAATTATTTTGCTTGTTTCATGCGCTTTGATTCCCCTCGGTGGTCTAGAGGTAAGACTTCGGCCTCTGGACAAGAAGGCCACAGGTTCGATCCCCACCACAGGCGGAGGGAATTGATCAAATCTGTGGTTTCTTTGTGGCTTTACTCCCCCTTGGTCTCTGGTGAGATCCTGTGTCTGGCCCTCTCTGGCTAGTCAGATTCGATGTCTATCCCTCTCTGTGTAGTGAGATCTAATGTCTATCCCTCTCTGTGTAGTGAGATCTAATGTCTATCCCTCTCTGTGTAGTGAGATCTAATGTCTATCCCTCTCTGTGTAGTGAGATTGATGTCTAGCCCTCTCTGAGTAGTGAGACCCAATGTATGGCTCTCTCTGTGTAGTGTGATCCATGTCCAGCCCTCTCTGTGTAGTGAGATCCAATGTCTAGCCCTCTCTGTGTAGTAAGAATCAATGTCTGACCCTCTCTGTGTAGTGAGATCCAATGTCTGGCCCACTCTGGATAGTGAGATCCGGTGTCTAGCCCTCTCGGAAAACGGCGCAAACAAGAGGCACCGTGTGCACTCGCGCACGTTAAGGAACTCTTTGCAGATAAAAATCGAAAAATTAAGTAAAAAAATGGCCCCTGTCCGGGCAAGATTATTGAGCAGATCTACTCATCCATGCCAAAGACGGAAGTATCGGCCGAAGGCACAGATATTGCGGCGCCGTAAACTAGCGACACAACTTACTCACGTCAGCGCTAAGAAACCGACGCCTCCCTGTCTGGTCTAGAGCACAGTCAGCTTGAGTTGGAGGTTCCCTTGTAAGTACTTAATGAGGACGCTACGAGAGTTTGCGAATGGCGCCTTTGTGAGAACACCACATTGTGACAGTAAACCACCGCCACATTGTGACAGTAAACCACCACCAAATTGTGACAGTAAACATCCGCCACATTGTGACAGTAAACATCCGCCACATTGTGACAGTAAACATCCGCCACATGTGACAGTAAACCACCGCCACATTGTGACCGTAAACCACCACCACATTGTGACAGTAAACCACCGCCACATTGTGAGAGTAAACCACCGCCACATTGTGAGAGTAAACCACCGCCACATTGTGACAGTAAACCACCGCCACATTGTGAGAGTAAACCACCGCCACATTGTGACAGTAAACCACCACCAAATTGTGACAGTAAACCACCACCACATTGTGACAGTAAACCACCGCCACATTGTGACAGTAACCACCACCACATTGTGAGAGTAAAACCACCACCAATTGTGACAGTAAACCACCACCACATTGTGACAGTAAACCACCACCACATTGTGAGAGTAAACCACCGCCACATTGTGAGAGTAAACCACCGCCACATTGTGAGAGTAAACCACCGCCACATTGTGAGAGTAAACCACCACCACATTGTGACAGTAAACCACCACCACATTGTGACAGTAAACCACCGCCACATTGTGACAGTATACCACCGCCACATTGTGACAGTAAACCACCGCCACATTGTGACAGTAACCACCACCACATTGTGACAGTAAACCACCGCCACATTGTGACAGTAAACCACCACCACATTGTGACAGTAAACCACCGCCACATTGTGACAGTAAACCACCGCCACATTGTGACAGTAAACCACCACCACAATGTGACAGTAAACCACCACCACATTGTGACAGTAAACCACCACCACATTGTGACAGTAAACCACCACCACAATGTGACAGTAAACCACCACCACATTGTGACAGTAAACCACCACCACATTGTGACAGTAAACCACCGCCACATTGTGACAGTAAACCACCGCCACATTGTGACAGTAAACCACCACCACATTGTGACAGTAAACCACCACCACATTGTGACAGTAAACCACCGCCACATTGTGACAGTAAACCACCGCCACATTGTGACAGTAAACCACCACCACATTGTGACAGTAAACCACCACCACAATGTGACAGTAAACCACCACCACATTGTGACAGTAAACCACCGCCACATTGTGACAGTAAACCACCACCACAATGTGACAGTAAACCAGCACCACATTGTGACAGTAAACCACCACCACAATGTGACAGTAAACCACCACCACATTGTGACAGTAAACCACCACCACATTGTGACAGTAAACCACCGCCACATTGTGACAGTAAACCACCACCACAATGTTACAGTAAACCACCACCACATTGTGACAGTAAACCACCGCCACATTGTGAGAGTAAACCACCGCCACATTGTGACAGTAAACCACCGCCACATTGTGACAGTAAACCACCACCACATTGTGACAGTAAACCACCGCCACATTGTGACAGTAAACCACCACCACAATGTTACAGTAAACCACCACCACATTGTGACAGTAAACCACCGCCACATTGTGACAGTAAACCACCACCACATTGTGACAGTAAACCACCGCCACATTGTGACAGTAAACCACCACCACATTGTGACAGTAAACCACCGCCACATTGTGACAGTAAACCACCGCCACATTGTGAGAGTAAACCACCACCACATTGTGACAGTAACCACACCGCCACATTGTGACAGTAAACCACCACCACATTGTGACAGTAAACCACCGCCACATTGTGACAGTAAACCACCACCACAATGTTACAGTAAACCACCACCACATTGTGACAGTAAACCACCGCCACATTGTGAGAGTAAACCACCACCACATTGTGACAGTAAACCACCACCACATTGTGACAGTAAACCACCACCACATTGTGACAGTAAACCACCACCACATTGTGAGAGTAAACCACCACCACATTGTTACAGTAAACCACCACCACATTGTGACAGTAAACCACCACCACATTGTGAAAGTAGACCAACCATTGTGAGAATTAAATGAACTTCTCCTTTCAGTTGAAGGTATCATCCGCTCAGTACATCCGCTTTCATGGGTGTGTACAACCGAGAAAATAGTTTATCGGTTTGTTGCGTTGTGTTGTGTTAGCAGTGGTTACCGCCATGTCTGTTGTATTGTTAGCAGTGAGGTTAACCGCCATGTCTGTTGTATTGTTAGCAGTGAGGTTAACCGCCATGTCTGTTGTATTGTTAGCAGTGAGGTTAACGGCCATGTCTGTTGTATTGTTAGCAGTGAGGTTAACCGCCATGTCTGTTTGTATTGTTAGCAGTGAGGTTAACGGCCATGTCTGTTGTATTGTTAGCAGTGAGGTTAACGGCCATGTCTGTTGTATTGTTAGCAGTGAGGTTAACGGCCATGTCTGTTGTATTGTTAGCAGTGAGGTTAACGGCCATGTCTGTTGTATTGTTAGCAGTGAGGTTAACCGCCATGTCTGTTGTATTGTTAGCAGTGAGGTTAACCGCCATGTCTGTTGTATTGTTAGCAGTGAGGTTAACGGCCATGTCTGTTGTATTGTTAGCAGTGAGGTTAACGGCCATGTCTGTTGTATTGTTAGCAGTGAGGTTAACGGCCATGTCTGTTGTATTGTTGTTAGCAGTGAGGTTAACGGCCATGTCTGTTGTATTGTTAGCAGTGAGGTTAACGGCCATGTCTGTTGTATTGTTGTTAGCAGTGAGGTTAACGGCCATGTCTGTTGTATTGTTAGCAGTGAGGTTAACCGCCATGTCTGTTGTATTGTTAGCAGTGAGGTTAACGGCCATGTCTGTTGTATTGTTAGCAGTGAGGTTAACGGCGATGTAGATTGTATTGTTAGCAGTGAGGTTAACGGCGATGTAGATTGTATTGTTAGCAGTGGTTAACCGCCATGTCTGTTGTATTGTTAGCAGTGAGGTTAACGGCCATGTCTGTTTGTATTGTTGTTAGCAGTGAGGTTAACCGCCATGTCTGTTGTATTGTTAGCAGTGAGGTTAACGGCGATGTAGATTGTATTGTTAGCAGTGGTTAACCGCCATGTCTTGTTGTATTGTTAGCAGTGAGGTTAACGGCCATGTCTGTTGTATTGTTAGCAGTGAGGTTAACGGCCATGTCTGTTGTATTGTTAGCAGTGAGGTTAACGGCCATGTCTGTTGTATTGTTAGCAGTGAGGTTAACGGCCTGTCTGTTGTATTGTTAGCAGTGAGGTTAACGGCCATGTCTGTTGTATTGTTAGCAGTGAGGTTAACGGCCATGTCTGTTGTATTGTTAGCAGTGAGGTTAACGGCCATGTGTTGTTGTATTGTTAGCAGTGAGGTTAACCGCCATGTCTGTTGTATTGTTAGCAGTGGGGCTAACGGCCATGTCTGTTGTATTGTTAGCAGTGAGGTTAACCGCCATGTCTGTTGTATTGTTAGCAGTGAGTTAACCGCCATGTCTGTTGTATTGTTAGCAGTGAGGTTAACGGCCATGTCTGTTGTATTGTTAGCAGTGGGGCTAACGGCCATGTCTGTTGTATTGTTAGCAGTGAGGTTAACCGCCATGTCTGTTGTATTGTTAGCAGTGGGGCTAACGGCCATGTCTGTTGTATTGTTAGCAGTGAGGTTAACCGCCATGTCTGTTGTATTGTTAGCAGTGAGGTTAACCGCCATGTCTGTTGTATTGTAGCAGTGAGGTTAACGGCCATGTCTGTTGTATTGTTAGCAGTGGGGCTAACGGCCATGTCTGTTGTATTGTTAGCAGTGAGGTTAACGGCCATGTCTGTTGTATTGTTAGCAGTGGGGCTAACGGCCATGTCTGTTGTATTGTTAGCAGTGAGGTTAACCGCCTGTCTGTTGTATTGTTAGCAGTGAGGTTAACGGCCATGTCTGTTGTATTGTTAGCAGTGAGGTTAACGGCCATGTCTGTTGTATTGTAGCAGTGAGGTTAACGGCCAGTGTCCGTTAACGTGACGCAGTGGCATGTCTGTTGTATTGTTAGCAGTGAGTAACGGCCATGTAGATTGTATTGTTAGCAGTGGGGCTAACGGCCATGGTAGATTGTATGTTAGCAGTGGTTAACTGCCATGTTTGTTGTTTATCAGCAGTGGTTAACGGCCATGTCTGTTGTATTGTCAGCAGTGGTTAACTGCCATGCTTGTTGTTGTCAGCAGTGGTTAACGGCCATGTTTGTTGTATTGTCAGCAGTGTGGCTAACGGCCATGTAGATTGTATTGTTAGCAGTGGTTAACCGCCATGTTTGTTGTTGTCAGCAGTGGTTAACGGCCATGTAGATTGTATTGTTAGCAGTGGTTAACCGCCATGTGTGTTGTTGTCAGCAGTGGTTAACGGCCATGTCTATTGTATTTTTTGCAGTGGTCAAAGGCCTGCCCTTCATAAATGTTAATGCGCCTATTAGAGATTGTTTCCTGAATAAGAAAAACATCACTGATGTTGTGCCGACCACATTCCCCTAAAAAATGCACCGATTGTAGAACTGTATAAGCACTAATACTCACTCGAGGCGCGAGTCTGCTCTTTCTAGTGTTACTACCATAACATATATCATTTTAAAACTTTACTTTCTGTAAAAACACCCTTTTGAAAGCTGATGTTATTGCTGTCAAATATCGTCTTTTCTGACAACTTGGAAGTCAGCAGTATTTATTGTTTCAAAACCCTTTAGTGCCACCTCTCGAAGTATTCATCTTGTTAAACACCACTCTACTGCATATTCCCATTGCCGGGGAGACTTATGGGATCAGAGAATAAAGGCCGCTTGTCCAATACAGTCGCCGCGTGGTGTTCAGTTCTGACTTTGTATTTCACCCTCGATATGAACATACAAGTCTGATATGCTGTCAAGTACTTATTTTCAGGGAATGTTTTTCTACTTTATTGTACAGTCGCAACCTTTTGTCAACTGAAGTTATTGTTGTCAAATATTACAGCTATACAAATGTTATCTTTATCAAGTCTAGCTATCGCTCTAATGTTATCTTTATCAAGTCTAGCTACCGCTCTAATGTTCCCTTTATCAAGTCTAGCTACCTCTCTAATGTTATCTTTATCAAGTCTAGCTACCTTTCTAATGTTATCTTTATCAAGTCTAGCTACCGCTCTAATGTTATCTTTATCAAGTCTAGCTACCTCTCTAATGTTATCTTTATCATGTCTAGCTGCCGCTCTAATATTATCTTTATCAAGTCTAGCTGCCGCTCTAATGTTCCCTTTATCAAGTCTAGCTACCACTCTAATGTTATCGTTATCAAATCTAGCTACCGCTCTAATGTTCCCTTTACCAGTCTAGCGCTCTGATGTTCCCTTTATCAAGTCTAGCGCTCTAATTTTATCTTTATCAAGTCTAGCTACCGCACTAATGTTATCTTTATCAAGTCTAACTGGCGCTCTAATGTTACCTTTATCAAGTCTAGGTACCGCTCTAATGTTATCTTTATGAAGTCTAGCTCATCATCATCAAGTACCGGGCCTATTGGCATAGGTGATCATGTCTCTCCACAACTTTCGATCTCGGCAGCTATTTATCATTTTCTGTTGTTGACCTTCTGCCAAGCCATTCTCTTAAGCTGTCTGTTTTTTTCTCTCTTTGCTTCCCTCTATATCTTCGTCCCTCAATTTTTTCCAGTTGTTACAATATTCTAGTTGTTCTCTTCTCATTACATGGCCAAAAATGATGATTGTTTCTTCTAATATTGGAAATTAGCTCTCTTTTTGCTTTGACCTCTCTCAGAACATTTTCATTACTCTTCTTAGCTGTCCATGGCACTCTCAACATTCTTCTGCAAAACCACATTTCTACAGACTCAGTGATTTTCTTGTCTGTTGTCCTATTGTCCATCATTTGCATCCATATGTTAAGACTGGTTCTACATAACATTTAAGAACTCTTTTAAGAACATTAAGAAGTCTAGCTCATCATCATCATCATCAACTACCGGGCCTAGTGGCGTAGGTGATCATGTCTCTCCACAACTTTCGATCTCGGCAAGTATTTATCATTTCTGTTGTTGACCTTCTGCCAAGCCATTCTCTTAAGCTGTCTGTTATTTTTTCTCGTTGCTTCCCTCTATCTCTTCGTCCCTCAATTTTTCCAGTTGTTACAATATATTCAAGTTGTTCTCTTCTCATTACATGGCCAAAAAATGATGATTGTCTCTTCCCAACATTGGAAATTAGCTCTCTTTTTGCTTTGACCTCTCTCAGAACCTCTTCATTACTCTTCTTAGCTGTCCATGGTATTCTCAACATTCTTCTGTAAAACCACATGTCTACAAACTCCAGTGATTTTCTTGTCTGTTGTCCTATTGTCCATGACTCGCATCCATATGTTAAGACTGGCTCTACGTAACATTTAAAAACTTTTTTTCTTATTTCTATTGTCAAAAATGGATTGCATAGTATTTTCCTCATTTTTTGGAAAGCTGCTTTTGCCTGAGCCTTCTGCATCTTACCTCTTTTGTACATCTTCCATCTGAGGTACCGCTCTAATATTATCTTTATCAAGTCTAGCTACCGCTCTAATGTTATTAATGCTCATGTTTATCTGTGTCTTATTTAGGTGGAGCTATGTTATCGTTTACAGTCACTCAAACGGTTCCGATATCAGTTATTGTTATGAAGATATCGTGTATTGTATCACATTGAGTTGATCTAATGTTGTTGATATCAGTCACGGTCTGCTGTTTTAATGCGGATGTGGTAAAGTCTCACAGCTACCCTAATATTAATGTGGTAAAATGTAGCAGTTGACAATTTTTTAAAAAAATCTAAAGTATTAAAAGTGACTCAACGTTATTGTGAACAAATATCAAAATTGACCTAATGTTGTTGTGATAAATATACAAATTGACTTAACTTTGTTGTGAGAAAGTATCATAATTGCGATAAAACATCAAAATTAACTCCTTGCTATTTTAGCAAAGTCTAAGTATCATAATTGACCTAATCATGTATCACCGTTGACAAGTTGACCTATCACTGTCATTGTTACATGTTTCACTTACTTGACCCGACTAGTGCTGTACTTAAAACGATTATAATCACATGAGAAAGAAAAACACGTTTTAATATTTTGAAATATGAAATTAAAGGAGAATCAGAACTTACCAACCGTTGTCAGCACTGACAGTCCACACACACGCTCACAGAATGACAGAATGCCGCACATTCATCCTCGCCCTACCCAGCCAGCTTATCACTGTAAATGTCTGTTGGGGTGGGCGATTCCCGTCACGTAGCCTTTAATCCCAGCACTCTCTCCGGTAATCGTACCATCGGTGCACACTACAGTCACACAATATTCGATACTGCCATTTTTTAGTTTTTCCGCAAGTGAAAGATTTTCTACCGCAGCGGTTCTAAAAAGTCATCGAAAATGAGCTCATATTTAGGAAAGTCGGTGCGGGGAAGATGTTCTAACGGGGCGGTTCTAACAATTTAGCAAAAATGAGCTCATGTAAGGAGGAGTGTAAGCAGGTGGAGATAATCATTGTGTGTAAAGAGACAGTGAGAAGCACGTGACAGTGTAAGAGTTCAGAGTCTCACATGAAGATTTGGAACAAGCGAGTCGGAGAAAGTGCTCAGGTGTTCATAGTGACAGGTGAGTGGAGTGAGACACAGGTCATCATCATCATCATCGAGTGCCATCTCCGTAACGATGGTTGGCTACGATGGTTGGCTACCATGGAGCGCCCCTTCTGCTCTGTCTCTTGCTTTGATGGTGCAGGTTGTCATAGGCTGACTTGTCCATCTTTTGATGTTACTCGTCCATGTTAGTCTTGGTCTACCCTCTGCCTCTTTTCCCCTCCATGATTACTTTTAGTAGGCTGTTGTGTCTTTTAAACATGGCACAAAAATCGCATTTGTCTTGTTTGAATTGTATTTAGTAGTAAATAAAAATTTTAAATTGTTAAAAACTTAAATTTTCTGTTCTCTTTTCTTGTCTAATGTCCATTTTCTGCACCATATAGGAATGTTGAGAATATATAACATTTTGCTATTCTTAGTTTTAGTCCTGGTGTTATTTGTTTTAATGTTAGTATATTTTTCATGACATTAAATTACTTTTGCCATTCTATTCTTTTGTTTATTTCAGTGTTACATTTTCCATTACTGGTTATAGTATGTCCAAGGTAGTTGTAGTTCTGAACTGTCTCCAGGTCTATTCCTTCAATTCACTAATCCACTTGTATGTTTTGAGTATTTTCTTTGTTTATGATCATAGTTTTAGTCTTCTTGATATTCCTATCTAATCCAGATTTTTTGCTTGTCGTGTTTGTTTTATTAGGTAATTGTTGTAGATCTTTAGGAAAAATCTGTTAGTAGTACGGTATCTTCAGAAAAAATTAGCTCATATTTAGACTCGTCGGTTGGGGGAAAAGAGAGAAGGGGTGGGGGGAGGGGTTCTCTTCTCTTCCTTCACCCCCCCCCCCAACACAGCGGTTTCTCACAATTCAGCAGAACGGATCTCACATTTAGACAGGTTTGAGATTATCTCTGGTAGATTATATTACCGTTGATTTACCTAATTAAACTGTCAGCTTGAAATAAAGCTACTGTCTGTCACATACAGTTGTGCTATGCACCGTGTGCCCCGACTTACACATTGTTTAGAGAATCACTAGCCAAGTTACCCTCAATAAAACAGTGTAAGCGTGTGTGCGGGGCAGCGCGATCTATGAACAAAGAAAGGATGGCGGCTGGGCTTATAGCAGTTCTAACACTCAGGCAACGTATATACTATCACTAATTGTTCTAAAACACAGGCAACGTACATAATATCACTAATTGTTCTAAAACATAGGCAACGTACATAATATCACTAATTGTTCTAAAACACAGGCAACGTACATAATAGCACTAATTGTTCTAAAACAGGCAACGTACATAATAGCACTAATTGTTCTTAAACACAGGCAAGTATATAATATCACTAAATATTCTAAAACACAGGTAACGTACATAATATCCTAATTGTTCTAAAACACAGGAAACACTTTAAACGCACAATTATTCTAACGCGCGGGCGACATTATAACCTCAACAATTATTCCAAAACAGAGACGACATTATAATCTCAACAATTATCTAAAACAGAGACGACATTATATCTCAACAATTATTCTAAAACAGAGACGACATTATAATCTCAACAATTATTCTAAAACAGAGACAACATTATAATCTCAACAATTATTCTAAAACAGAGACAACATTATAATGTCAACAATTATTCTAAAACAGATACAACATTATAATCTCAACAATTATTCTAAAACACAAACACATTGTAACCTCACAAATTATTCACACACAGCATTATATTTTTTTTTAAAATAATAATATTAACACACGGGTAGCGTATAATCTCATCAATTACTCTAATACACGAGCATTCTGCTAAACTCACTCATTACTATAACAGGCGGGCAACGTTATAAGCTCGCTAATAGTTCTGACACATGGGTAGCGTTATAATCGCACTATTTACACATGGGAAACATAAGCTCACGAATTATCTAGTGAAGGTAGAGGTAGCACTTGGGCAACATGCGCTTAGACACACACGGGCAGCATTACTGGGTATGTCAGGTCAGCGTTTACCGTGTCAGCTTTTAGTGGTAGAGTATCAAATAGAATGGTATTGGTACATGGGGATGCTGCTGTCGGTCACTGTGAAGGTTATGGTTAAGGAAGGCCCCGGTATCACTGCAAACGAATTAAAATCAATAATTGCTCAACCGCCCGTGCCAATGGAATCATCCGAATTACTATCTGATCTCCCAAACAGAGAAAGGTAGCTGTAGCCCCCATCATAGCAGTCTCAGCAAACGCCAAAAGACATAAGGCGAAACCGCACAGAAAGTGAACGCATCCATCTGTTTCCATCATACTATATCATGATTCATCGTATCATCATCGTCATCATCGAGTGCCTTCTCCGCAACGAAGGTTGGCTACCATGGATCGCCATTCTTCTCTGTTTCTTGCTTTGATGGTGCAGGCTGTCATAGATTGACTTGTCCATCTTTTGATGTTACTCGTCCATGTTAGTCTTGGTCTGCCTCTTTTACCTTGCATTTTTCCTATTCATCGTATACAAGCGGAATATCGAAACACGATCAAACAGGTGAAACGCGCAGCTCACAGTGTGCACAGAGCACTTGTCTCAGTAGCTCCTGCAACAAGCCGGACTTGAAATATGAGGAAACTGCAACAAGGAACACTTTTTAGACATAGCCTTTAATGGTTCTTGCCGCCTATCCACCATATTGACCGTGTGAAGGCTGTGTGATGTACCAACAGAGAGTCAACAAACGATGTCACGCGGACCAAACTTCTGTCCACCATTGTGTTCCAGCAACCAGCACGGGGGCATCCGTGATTGGCTAGATGCGTCTGTAGATGGGTGGGTAGGAGGGACACGGGTATTCATCTATTCATTGAGTGCCGTCTCCGCATCGAAGGTGGCTACCATGGAGCGCCATTCCACTCTGTCTCTTGCCTTGATGGTGCCGATTGTCACAGGCTGACATGTCTATCTTTTGTGTTATTTGTCCATGTTAGTCTTGGTCTGCTTCTTTACCTGGTATTTTCCCTACCAAGATTAATTTTAAGTAGTCTTTCGTGTCTTTTAACATGCCCCAAAAATCTCATTTGTCTTGTTTGAATAGTGTTTAGTAGTTCTCTTTCATTTTTAGTGGTTTTAAGACTTCATCGGTTGATTTCTTCTCTTTGCTTACAATTATTCCCATTCATCTATAATCCACATTTCAAAGGCTTCAGTATTCTGTTCCGACCTCGAGCTAGCGAATTGAAGGCCGATGCAGCTGTAAATAAGTACTTGGCTTTCTAAGGTCGAACAAAGTCAGAATAACGTACAGTGCAAGGGACAGTTGTCGTTATAGGCTGACTAGAAAATGAACGTAAGACACAAGTGCTCATGTGAGGGCACATACGACCATAGCTATGTCCATTATAAACGCCTATTCCTTTTCTTCTCTCCAGTTTATGTCTTCTTCTGATATGTTTGTTCTCAAAGACCCTAGTACACGGCTTTCTGGTGACTCATTTCAGAGAATCTGTTTATCACATCCTGTTTATACTACCCTCGCCTATGTTTCTTTTATTCTGTCAATTCTTAGATTTTGACACTGCTGACTGCCATTTATATTTTTTTAAAAATTCTTGCTTGCTTCTCTATTTTTTTAAATATTTTCAAATCTTATTTTCCTCTAATTTTTCACTTCTTTTCTTTTAGTTATTTTTTTTTTACCCTTAGTTTTCTTTCTGTGTCCCTGCTTCTCCAGCTGTCTCTAGAGAAGCTTCAATTTATTTTTTTTTATTTTCCAGTATTCTAATTTACCACCTATCGCTCTCTCTCTTCTCACTCACTCTCTCACACACACACATACATACACACACACTTCTACACCTCACCTTTTTTTTTACTTCTACTTTTCTCCCTTCCCACTGTTTGTTCCCTTTTCACTTACCGTTGCTTCACTCGAATTTAACTTTGTCTTTCTCTCCCCCTCCAGTCCTATATCCTTATTGTTTCTATTATTGTTTTCTGCTCCCCACTGGTGTCTGTGGTTCATTATTACTTTGTTATCTTTGGACTGGTCGGTCTCGAGACAGAGAGGTTGTGAGTTCAAATCTCGGCTGCACCACTTAGGATTTTTATTTGTGATTTCTCTTTGCGGCAACCACCCCTGGTCTCAGGCCGGCTTTAAACGTCAATTACTCATCGAGGGGAAAAAATATATGAGTGCCTCTGAAAACGGAGCTATCTACCTGTGTAGCGAGGGACCCCTGTGCACACGGCTGCCAGGGGGAAAAAATGAATTAACATGCAAAATTCAGTTCCTAGTCTCTAGGGACTTTGCCAGTGGTGAAAGCTAGCGAATGGAATTTAAAAAAAAATATTTAAACTTAGTTCTGCTCTCTCATTCTGTCAAGTCTCTCTCTCTCTCTCTCTCTCTCTCTCTCTCTCTCTATATATATATATATATATATATATATATATATATATATATATATATATCAGCCTCTCTCTGTCAGGTATCTCTCTCTCTGTCAGGGAAGACTCTCTTTGTCATTCCACTCACTCTCTGTCAGGTCTTTCTCTCTGTCATTCTCTCTCTGTCATTCTATCTTTCTCTGTCAAGCTCATTCAGTTTCTATCTGTCATTCTCTCTTGCTTTCTCTTATCTCTTTCAGGGCTTTGCCATTCTATTTCTTTCTATCTCTTTCAGTCTCTCTCACTATCATTCTCTCTCTCTCTCACTAACATTCTCTCTCACTGTCATTCTCTCTCTCACTGTCATTCTCTCTCTCTCTGTATGTCTATCTCTTGCAGTCTTTTTCTATCTCTTTCAATATCTCTCTCACTCTATCTCTTTCAGTTTTTTTCTCTGTCATTCTCTCTCTCTCTCTGCCATTCTTTCTCTCACTCTTATTCTATTGCACTCAGTTTATTTCTCTCTCTGTCATTTTCTTTCTGTCCATCACATCCTCCATTTACCAGAAAAAGCATATGAACAACATATGTTCGGGTGTGGTCAGCTCCATGCACATCTCAAGCTAATTGCTGTATTGTTCTCATTATTGTATTATCTCCAAGTGGTTATGTTCATATCCTGTTTGACTGAGGCTTTTCTTCACTGTTATTTGCCTCATTCCTGTGTCCATCTGCCTATCTGTGTGTCAGTCTGTTTATCTGGCTGTCACTCATTCAATCAATCTATTTGGTGAACCAAATTGATTGAGTTGGTTTGTCTGTCTATCACTCTGCCTAGATTGAGTTGGTTTGTCTGTCTATCACTCTGCCTAGATTGAATGTGATAATTCTTGTCATGCTGATTAATGTTTTATGCCTTTTTTGTTTTTCCATTTTCCTTGACAGCCAAAGTGGGAACCATTTATCCCAGAATTTGGAGGCTTCATTGATGTTTCCTTCTCCTACTCCGCGATCTCTGGCCTTGGTCTGGCTACCTAGCCATCTCCATCACAGCCTCCAAGGATGCTGCATCATGGACGGCATTGCCAAGGGTCAGGTCACTGTGGTGGTAGAGTCACCTCCTGAGGTAGGTACAAAGTGTGACTAGAGCATTGATGTCATTAACAAAGATATAAGGTTTGTTCTAGGACAGACTTACTCCGCTAGTCACCTCCTGAGGTAAGTACAAGTTGAGTGTGACTAGAGCATTGATGTCATTAACAAAGATATAAGGTTTGTTCTAGGATAGACTTACTCCACTAGTCACCTCTTGAGGAAAGTACAAGTTGAGTGTGACTAGAGCATTGATGTCATTAACAAAGATATAAGGTTTGTTCTAGGACAGACTTACTCCGCTAGTCACCTCCTGAGGTAAGTACAAGTTGAGTGTGACTAGAGCATTGATGTCATTAACAAAGATATAAGGTTTGTTCTAGGACAGCCTTACTCCACTAGTCACCTCCTGAGGTAGTTACAAGTTGAGTGTGACTAGAGCATTGATGTCATTAACAAAGATATAAGGTTTGTTCTAGGACAGCCTTACTCCACTAGTCACCTCCTGAGGGAAGTACAAAGTGTGACTAGAGCATTGATGTCATTAACAAAGATATAAGGTTTGTTCTAGGACAGCCTTACTCCACTAGAGTCACCTCCTGAGGTAGGTACAAAGTGTGACTAGAGCATTGATGTCATTAACAAAGATATAAGGTTTGTTCTAGGACAGCCTTACTCCACTAGAGTTACCTCCTGAGGTAGGTACAAAGTGTGACTAGAGCATTGATGTCATTAACAAAGATATAAGGTTTGTTCTAGGACAGCCTTACTCCACTAGAGTCACCTCCTGAGGTAGGTACAAAGTGTGACTAGAGCATTGATGTCATTAACAAAGATATAAGGTTGTTCTAGGACAGCCTTACTCCACTAGAGTTACCTCCTGAGGTAGGTACAAAGTGTGACTAGAGCATTGATGTCATTAACAAAGATATAAGGTTTGTTCTAGGACAGCCTTACTCCACTAGAGTTACCTCCTGAGGTAGGTACAAAGTGTGACTAGAGCATTGATGTCATTAACAAAGATATAAGGTTTGTTCTAGGACAGACTTACTCCACTAGTCACCTCCTGAGGTAGTTACAAGTTGAGTGTGACTAGAGCATTGATGTCATTAACAAAGATATAAGGTTTGTTCTAGGACAGATTTACTCCACTAGTCACCTCTTGAGGGAAGTACAAAGTGTGACTAGAGCATTGATGTCATTAACAAAGATATAAGGTTTGTTCTAGGACAGATTTACTCCACTAGTCACCTCTTGAGGGAAGTACAAAGTGTGACTAGAGCATTGATGTCATTAACAAAGATATAAGGTTTGTTCTAGGACAGCCTTACTCCACTAGAGTTACCTCCTGAGGTAGGTACAAAGTGTGACTAGAGCATTGATGTCATTAACAAAGATATAAGGTTTGTTCTAGGACAGCCTTACTCCACTAGAGTTACCTCCTGAGGTAGGTACAAAGTGTGACTAGAGCATTGATGTCATTAACAAAGATATAAGGTTTGTTCTAGGACAGCCTTACTCCACTAGAGTTACCTCCTGAGGTAGGTACAAAGTGTGACTAGAGCATTGATGTCATTAACAAAGATATAAGGTTTGTTCTAGGACAGCCTTACTCCACTAGAGTTACCTCCTGAGGTAGGTACAAAGTGTGACTAGAGCATTGATGTCATTAACAAAGATATAAGGTTTGTTCTAGGACAGACTTACTCCACTAGAGTCACCTCCTGAGGTAGGTACAAAGTGTGACTAGAGCATTGATGTCATTAACAAAGATATAAGGTTTGTTCTAGGACAGCCTTACTCCACTAGAGTTACCTCCTGAGGTAGGTACAAAGTGTGACTAGAGCATTGATGTCATTAACAAAGATATAAGGTTTGTTCTAGGACAGCCTTACTCCACTAGAGTCACCTCCTGAGGTAGGTACAAAGTGTGACTAGAGCATTGATGTCATTAACAAAGATATAAGGTTTGTTCTAGGACAGCCTTACTCCACTAGAGTTACCTCCTGAGGTAGGTACAAAGTGTGACTAGAGCATTGATGTCATTAACAAAGATATAAGGTTTGTTCTAGGACAGCCTTACTCCACTAGAGTTACCTCCTGAGGTAGGTACAAAGTGTGACTAGAGCATTGATGTCATTAACAAAGATATAAGGTTTGTTCTAGGACAGATTTACTCCACTAGAGTCACCTCCTGAGGTAGGTACAAAGTGTGACTAGAGCATTGATGTCATTAACAAAGATATAAGGTTTGTTCTAGGACAGCCTTACTCCACTAGAGTTACCTCCTGAGGTAGGTACAAAGTGTGACTAGAGCATTGATGTCATTAACAAAGATATAAGGTTTGTTCTAGGACAGATTTACTCCACTAGAGTCACCTCCTGAGGTAGGTACAAAGTGTGACTAGAGCATTGATGTCACTAACAAAGATATAAGGTTTGTTCTAGGACAGATTACTCCACTAGAGTCACCTCCTGAGGTATTAAAAGTGTGACTAGAGCATTGATGTCACTAACAAAGATATAAGGTTTGTTCTAGGCCAGATTTACTCCACTAGTCATCTCCTGAGGTAGGTACAAAGTGTGACTAGAGCATTGATGTCATTAACAAAGATATAAGGTTTGTTCTAGGACAGATTTACTCCACTAGTCACCTTCTGAGGTAGGTACCAAGTGTGACTATAGCATTGATGTCATTAACAAAGATATAAGGTTTGTTCTAGGACAGACTTGCTCCACTAGTCACCTCCTGAGGTATGTGCTGTAGCACAAGATGAATGTGACTATAGCATTGATGTCATTAACAAAGATATAAGGTTTTTTCTAGGACAGACTTGCTCCACTAGTCACCTCCTGAGGTATGTGCTGTAGCACAAGATGAATGTGACTATAGCATTGATGTCATTAACAAAGATATAAGGTTTGTTCTAGGACAGACTAACTCCACTAGAGTCACCTCCTGAGGTATGTGCTGTAGCACAAGATGAATGTGACTATAGCATTGATGTCATTAACAAAGATATAAGATTTGTTCTATAACAGACTAACTCCACTAGAGTCACCTCCTGAGGTATGTGCTGTAGCACAAGATGAATATGACTATAGCATTGATGTCATTAACAAAGATATAAGGTTTGTTCTAGGACAGACTTGCTCCACTAGTCACCTCCTGAGGTATGTGCTGTAGCACAAGATGAATGTGACTATAGCATTGATGTCATTAACAAAGATATAAGGTTTGTTCTAGGACAGACTTGCTCCACTAGTCACCTCCTGAGGTATGTGCTGTAGCACAAGATGAATGTGACTATAGCATTTTTACAACAAAGAGAAAAGAGCCCCATAATGCCATGTGGTTCATAGGAATATGGTGTTAGCATCCATATTGTTTATAGACCTTCAGCACATAATTTCTGGACTAGATGAAACTGGGAGCTGTCAATCAGGACTGAGCCCAACCTCTTGTCCTTAGTGGTTCAGTTCACTAACCACTGATCTATCATGTTCCCAGTATTTTTAGAGCATTTAAATTATGGATTTTTCACAGACAGACTCACTACTGTTAACCCATCTGTGTCAATGGACACTTGGCTTACAGAGATAGAGGACTTCATCATCATCAAGTTCCATGCCTGTTGGCTTAAGTGATCATGTCTCTCCACAACTCTCGATCTTGACAATTATTTATCATTTCTGTTGTTGATCTTCTGCCAAGCCATTCTCTTAAGCTGTCTGGTATCTTTTCTCTTTACTTCTCTCTATATCTTTGTCCTTCAATTTTCCCAGTTGTCACAATATATTCCAGCTATTCCCTTCTCATTACATGGCCAAAAAATGATTTCTTCCTAATATTTCTTCCTCTTCTTTTTCTTCTTTCCTTCCTCATCTGCCTTTCAGCGTCGAGGGAGATATAATTTGTGGTCTTTTGCTCTTCTGTTCGCCTCTGCTGCTGTTATGTTTCCTAGTGCTTCTAATATTCCATCGACCCATCTTTTTCGTGGTCGACCCTTGGGTCTGGTTTTCTCACAACGTTTGTTGAAGGCTTATTGTGTAGTGTGTTGTTCTTTCTGCCTTGTCACGTGGCCAAACCATTTTATCTGTTGTTTCCTTATATATTCTATGGCGGGGGCTTTTCCTAGCTTTTTTCTGAGTTCTTCATTTCTGATCTTATCTCTCAGACTATTTCCTGTCATTCGTCTAACACATTTCATCTCTGTAGAGGTTATTTTTCTTATTGTCCTTGCATCTAGGGTCCAGGTCTGGTATTGGTAGCACAACGCTGGGATGAAGATTGTGTTGTATAGTGCTCATTTTGCCTCCAGAGTTATTTCCTTGTTGGACAATAGTGGTGATAACTGTCCAATGATTTGACAAGCTTTGTTGCATTGCTACTTTAATCTCCATCTTCTGAGTATTTCTCTGAGCATAAAACATTTATCCCTTACCGACCTGCTGAGTCAGTCTTAAGTTAAGGGCTTAACTTAAGAAAAACACACGTTGGGGGTTTAGCCCAACTGATCTTTCCCCCCACGTGTTTGATCGCTAAGGTCTCATATGCTATCTTTTGTAATCTAAATATAAAACTTTAGTTGGTTACATTAAAAAAAGTACTTATCAGTTCTTATCCTCCTCCTTGGTAGAAACTTTACACAACTTTTCGAAAATTATATCCCGATGGAAACACAATATATTATATCACTTTAATCACACAATGTACACTCCAAATATAAAACACCCGCCATCTTGGATTTTTCCTAATATTTAGAGGACTTAATAATGAGCACTGTCCACTTGACTTTCTTTTCCTAGCTTGAGTCTATGGTTATCAGAAAAAACAAGAGTGACTTGAATTTCATCAAACTGATAACAACATCCAACACAATTGAGCATTTACCAAACATAACAAACATTTGCAGGGCTGGCCAGGTTAATGATCATTGATTGTGTAAAGGTCACATGTCCACCAAGCATTTAATTGCGACTTGGGAAAGTCAAGTCATTTAGGTCTCATAGCACCACAGTCAAATGAATAGGTTCCTTAAGGTAGAGCAGGCAAGGTTGTGACAGGTATTTGTGGACAGTGGATTCAGTCACAAAGTTTTGGTTACAGTTTGAACCGGAGAAAACTATAGGGAAAATTATATTGTTAAAGCTTTACATGAAAAGTGGACGACACAAATTAGAACAACTTTCAGCTCAATAGGCTTTATACAAACATACAACACACACACACATATGTATTTAAAATAATAAATAATAAAAAAATTAAAATGTCAAACTAGAATGAGAAATAAAAATAAAATTTGTACACTTTGCTGTGGCCAGAAGGAAAATGTACATTAATGTGCACAGGGTACGTGTGTGTACACCAAAGTGAAGATGTGCACACACACAGCATGCATCACCAGAAGTTCCCACACACATGTCTGTGTGTGTACACCAAAGTGAAGATGTGCACACACACAGCATGCATCACCAGAAGTTGCCACACACACGTCCGTGTGCATACAGAAAGCAGAAAGAATATACCAGAAGAATACAGGATACTCAAGAGGAGGAAAGATTGAGATCTCAGGTATCCCGTATTCTTCTGGTGTGTTCTTTCCACTTTCTGTATGCACACCTGCCTGTGTGTGGGAGCTACTGATGATGCATGCTGTGTGTGTGCACATCTTTACTTTGGCGCATGCAAACGTACCCTGTGTGCACTAACGTTTTCCTTTTGGCCACAGTGTAGTATACAGAGAGACTTTTTATTTCTCATTCTAGTTTGAATTATCTTTTTATTTTAAATACATATCTGTATGTATTATGTTTGTTTCTGCTGAAGGTCTATTAAGCCGAAATGTTGTTATAATTTGTGTCATCCATTTATTAAGTATGGCTTTAACCATACTGTTTTTTTTATATATTTTTTTTTTAATTTCTCCTTACAATGAGCTTTACTGCAGCTTTGCATTTATTTGCATTTCTTTGCTTTGACCATACAGTTTGAACCACTTTATGTTGATAATTTAGTCTGATAATATAGTAGGTCAGGATGTTTCATGGCACTTCCGGCTCTGATTGTAGCAGGAGGTCTATATGTGGGGAGTCATGACCAGGCCTCCTCTAGAGTGTCAAGAAGCTAAAGGGCTGAAACATTTACTTAATGGAGGATCCCTTCTGATGATCAGATTTTCTCCAACTACAAGCTCAGTTGAAAGAGTTTCCTATTATCCTGTTAGAAAGTTTCATGTCCTTAAAAAAACATTCACACACCCATGTGTTGATCAAGGATGCTAAAAGTGCATAACTATTTTTCTATCTTTACAGCAATTATCTCATTTCTGAGGTATGATTTACAGGACCAGAGAATAAAGGCAGTGTATACAGTGAAGTTACTATGAGATGTTTGGGCGTGAGTTTTTATTTCACTCTCGATAGAAACAACTTGTAACCCTTCTGTGATTCACCCACATGTTCTCCAGGTGTGGAGTAGGGCAAGTTATCTATTTGGTCTAGACGTGCCATGTATGCTCCACGAATATATGCACACGTGTTGTAGTGGTTAGAGATATTAGAAGGTCATTGTGCCCTGGTTAGATGATCTGGTTAGTCTCAAGAGACAAGGAATCTGGTGCCAGTGTTAGGATCTTGACAGGAGCAGTTGTTGTTTCCCTTGTACACATCTGGAGTTGGAAGAAATGTGTGTTCACCTGCTCCCAGACCAGCTGGTTCTGTCTCTGACAAGTTCTTCCCAGGTACTTATGTTCTTGTCTAGCTCTTTCATGTCACTTTTACAGATGTCTTTGTAGTGTACATTGAGTCTTCTTTGATTCTTACCCTAGAGGTTGTCTCTGTCTGTGTAGAAAGCCTTAGGAAATCCATATACTCTTTCCATGTTTGACTTTGGTAGCTCATCCATATTAAACAACATTGTTGGGGGATATTAAACACATCTAGAACCTCAGGACAATCCAGCAACTGATTGTTTGTCACATTATCTCTCTGGAAGATGCTAGACAATCACCTCAAAGGTGTATGGTTCATTTCTGAATGATAGCGCCATGGTTAGCCCAGTGACAAAGACAACATTGCTTTACAAGAGTAGTATAGTTGCTCTCAAAGGTGTATGGTTCACTGATGAATGAGCATACCTCTAGTTGACTCAGCTGATTTGTGTCCACAAACTATTTTGTGAGGAAAAGCTTCACTTTAATGTCCATGTTTCAGAGATCAATTTCTCATTAACAGCTAACTTTTCCCCAAAACCGTTGATCGTTCCCAGTAGTTGAAAGTTGGTCCCTTGGTGCATGAATTGCTTTGTACCTCTCTGCTATAACTTCTGATAGTCAGTTATATGTCAAACTGTGACCTGCTTGTTTCCAGTAAGGTAACAGTTAAGTTTACATGATGAGACCTTTCCACTCTAATCAGAAATATCATCAACTTTACATTTTCTTGAACTAGGCAAGCGTACAGACATAGTTACATATTTTCTTTGTTGTAAGAAGTTTACAAATTTGGTTTTATTTCATGATCAGGATGAAGAGACAGAGCCAAGGAGATCCACCATCATGTTGCCTGTCCGAGCCAAAATTATTCCAACTCCACCAAGAAAGTAAGTCAAGTTCTGGAGAAGTTTTAGTTTATACACATAAAATCTATGTGTAACATGTACACCCATAAATTGTACATGCGACACGTTCACATAAATTGTATGTGCAAAAATACACATAAATTGTGTCTAAAATAAAAAGAAGATAAATTGTGTATGCATCTTATGAAACTGAAATTGTTAATGCAGCATATTAAATGCAGAGATAGTAGTAGTAGTCATTGTCAGTCATTGTTCACTGGATTTTTCAGTGCCTCTGTTCAAATCTCTTTAGACCCGAAAACTAACTAATTGTTCAAATTTCTTTTGACCCAAGTACTAACTGTTCAAATCTCTTAGACCCGAGAACTAACTGTTCAAATCTCTTTAGACCCAAGAACTAACTGTTCAAATCTCTTTAGACCTGAGAACTAACTAATTGTTCAAATTTCTTTAGACCCAAGAACTAATTGTTAAAATCTCTTTAGACCCAAGAACTAATTGTTCAAATCTCTTTAGACCCGAGAACTAACTAATTGTTAACATCTCTTTAGACCCTAGAACTAATTAACTGTTCAATTCTATTTAGACCCAAGAACTAACTGTTCAAATCTATTTAGACCCAAGAACTAACTAACTGTTCAAATCTATGTAGACCCAAGAACTATTTGTTTACATTTTTTTAGACCTGAGAACTAACTAACTGTTCAAATCTCTTTAGACCCAAGAACTATTTGTTCAAATCTCTTTAGATCCAAGAACTAATTGTTCAAATCTCCTAAAACCCAAGAACTAACTGTTCTGATCTCTTTGGACCTAAGAACTAATTGTTCAAATCTCCTAAGACCCAAAAACTAACTGTTCTGATCTCTTTGGACCCAAGAACAAACTGTTCAAATCTCATTTGGACCCAAGAACAAACTGTTCAAATCTCATTTGGATCCAAGAACTAACTGTTCAAATCTTATTTAAACTCCATTTGAATCCAACAGTTGTCTGTCTGTTCAAGTCTATTTTGACTAAGTATTGTCTGTTTGATTTCATTTAGACCAAAAAGCTGTCTGTTACAGATCTCATTCAGTGTCACAGTCAAAGAATAATTGAATGTGTGTGATATATGTTATCTGTAGGTCACATTGCTGCAACATTTGGTCATTGTTTCATGATCTCTTCTACAGCAAGCGAATTCTGTGGGACCAGTATCACAACCTACGATACCCGCCAGGCTACTTCCCCAGAGATAACCTCCGTATGAAGAACGATCCTCTCGACTGGTAATGTTTTTTTCTCTTCTCCTAACAGATGACAGTCTGGTGAAATAATAAACACACACTCAAAAGTATAATATATATAAACACACACACACACACACAAAAGTATGATACAAACACAAACAGAAGTAATACAAACACATATATACCAAATTGGAAAGGATGGGCAGCATAGATTTGATTTTATTGGAAAGTCGAATATTTGCCATCAGTAGAGAAACTGTTATTATATACACAGCATTTATCCATTTACAGCATTTGTCCACTTACAGTGTTTGTTTGTTCACTTTCAGTGTTTGTCCACTTACAGTGATTATTCATTTACAGTGTTTGTTCACTTACTTTCAGTGTTTCTCCACTTGCAGTGTTTGTTCACTTGCAGTGTTTGTTCACTTACAGTGTTTGCTCACTTATAGTGTTTGTCTACTTACAGTGTTTGTCCACTTACAGTATTTGTTCACTTACAGTGCTTGTCCACTTATAGTGTTTGTCTACTTACAGTGTTTGTCCACTTACAGCGTTTGTCCACTTACAGTGTTTGTTCACTTACAGTGTTTGTTCACTTACAGCATTTGTCCACTTACAGCATTTGTACACTTACAGTGTTTGTACACTTATAGTGCTTGTTCACTTACAACATTTGTTCACTTACAGCGTTTGACCACTTAACAGTGTTTGTCCACTTACTGTGTTTGTCCACTTACAGCATTTGACCACTTACTGTGTTTGTTCACTTACAACTTTTGTGGTATGAGAATATGAAACTTTTTCTGACAAGCAAATAACAGCTAAGTTGTGAAATAAGATAAACCAGAAGGGAATAGAGATAGTTCAGCTAATGTAGTACACAAATAAAAAGCTTCTCTCAACACCTTGCTAAGCATATGGAGAGCACAATGTTAGTGACCACATTTTTCCATAATCAACAGCATATTGTGATTGAGTGATGTATGCTAAGAATGGGAGCAACATAAAACAGATTATATACAATGAAAAGTTAGTATATGTCTTGATAATTCATGGTGAATAGAGTTAATCTAGAAAATAGTGTATGTCTTGATAATACATGGTGAGTAGAGAGCTAAACTAGAAAATAGTATATGTCTTGATAATATATGGTGAGTAGAGAGCTAAACTAGAAAATAGTTTATGTCTTGAAAATATGCAGTGAATAGAGAGTTAAGTTAGAAAATAGTATATGTCTTGATAATATACAGTGACGAGAGAGTTAAACTAGAAAATAGCATATATCTTGATAATATACAGTGATGAGAGAATTAAACTAGAAAATAGCATATGTCTTGATAATATATTGTGACTAGAGAGTTAAACTAGAATATAGCATATGTCTTGATAATATATGGTGACTAGAGAGTTAAACTAGAATATAGCATATGTCTTGATAATACATGGTGAATAGAGAGTTAAACTAGAATATAGTATATATCTTGATAATACATGGTGACTGGAGAGTTAAACTAGAATATAGTATATGTCTTGATAATACATGGTGACTAGAGAGTTAAACTAGAATATGGCATATGTCTTGATAATATATGGTGACTAGAGAGTTAAACTAGAATATAGTATATGTCTTGGTAATACATGGTGACTAGAGAGTTAAACTAGAATATAGTATATGTCTTGATAATACATGGTGACTGTTCTGTGCAAGCAGCTCTATCTCATTGATGGAGCCGATTCCTGCTGCTCTTGCCTCTCTCATCAATGTTCTTCTCAGTGTCTCCCTGGGTCTTCCTCTTTTCTTTTACCTGTTGTTTCCCATATGAGGGCTTGCTTTGCAATTCGGTTATTATCTCTTCTCATCACATGTCCAACGTATGACCATCGTCTTTTCTTTATTACTGAAGATATAAGAGGTTGATTGGCGATTTCTCTAATTTCCTCGTTTGTTTTGAATTCGTTCCATGCTATACCAAGTATTTTCCTTAGACATTTATTTTCGAATGCGTTCAACTTTGTTTCTATATCTCTTGTTGTTTTCCAGCTTTCACACGCATATGTAAGGGTTGATAGTACATTTGATTTGAATAGCCTAAGTTTTGTGTTTGTGCTGATGAGTTTTGATTTCCACAACTTTTCAAGGCTTCTGAAAGACATTGCTGCTTTAGCCATTCTGATTCTAATTTCTTTACTCGTATCCCCTTCTCGATCAATGTGACTTCCAAGATAGATAAAGTGATCGATCTCTTCTACTGGTTTGTTTTCCATGTATATTTTGTCACCTGTTGAAATTAAACTTTTCATGACTTTAGTCTTTTCATGATTGATCTCAAGCCCAATTTTACTGGCTATTGATGATAATTCATTTGTGTTTTCCTGCATCGTTTTTATCAGACTGCTGATGAGAACTATATCATCAGCAAAGTCGAGGTCCTCCAAATGGTCTCCTTGTATCCATTCGATGCCTTTATTACCAGTGCAGCATTTCTTCATTATGAAGTTGATAACAATTCCAAATGGAGTTAAACTAGAATATAGTATATGTCTTGATAATACATGGTGAGTAGAGAGTTAAACTAGAATATAGTATATGTTTTGATAATACATGGTGAGTAGAGAGTTAAACTAGAATATAGTACATGTCTTGATAATACATGGTGAATAGAGAGTTAAACTAGAATATAGTATATGTCTTGATAATACATGGTGAATAGAGAGTTAAACTAGAATATAGTATATGTCTTGATAATACATGGTGAATAGAGAGTTACACTAAGAAAGGAAGCAACATGAAAGAGATGAAAAGTAAAGAAGTTGGAAAACAAAAACTCATTCACTGAACTCTTGATCCTCCAGGAATGGAGACCACATCCACACCAACTTCAAGGACATGTATCAGCATCTCAGGGATAAGGGCTATTTTGTGGAGGTTCTTGGTACGTTCACCCAATTTATCTTCTTTCTATGTTTGTTATTGTTTTCTTTTGCATTCACTGGCTTTATATCTTTAGCGAAGTCCCGAGGGCAGAATTTTGTGTGAATATAATTTGTTCCTATTTTTCACACTAACAGCCATATGCGCAGGTGTCCCCCGCCATACGGGTAATCCAACTTTAGAGGTACTCTCATATTTATATCATCGAGAGTTAAATTTTTTTAGTAAATTTTTGTTTTCTATAAATTTGTGCCCAGACAGCAGCCATTTTTGGCCTGCTCTTTTTGATTTCCAGCTACCAAGGGTTCTTTAACATGTGCAGAGTGCATACTGGGCCTCCTGCTTTTCTCCATTTTCTGAGAGAGCTACACCTCAGATCTCATTACCCAGAGACCAGGGAAAGTTAAAATCACAGATCTTGTTTTCCCCACTGCCTTTGGTAGGAATGGAACCCTGGACTTTTTTGTCCAGAGGCCACCATCTTAGCCTGGGTCTTCCAACTGTTATATTCTTTTTCTGCAACTTTAAATATGACTATCTAGCTTTTATTTCTTCTTATATATTCTCTTTGGTTACTGAATCATGGTAGACTTTAGTTAATGTGAGTACAGATAGTCCATGCCTAAACATATTTTGTTTCCAATAATTGAATCAGTGTCTGCAATAGACTCTTACATGTCGTGTCTCACCACTGAGGTTGCACAAATAAATAAAGAAATACTATAACTCATTTTGAATGTTTCATAATCACTGAGCGATATAGATCAGCTTTGAGTGTAGATAAAATATTGGCATCTGTGTACATTACCTGTTGTAAGTTGTAGATGATGACCTACCCATCGTGTCCTGTTAAAATTATAGTCTTAGGGGAGATAGAATTATGGAATAGTTGAGATGGGAGGAAGGATGAGGGCGCAGATAAGAAGTGTCTTTAGTGAGATAGAATTATGGAATAGTTGAGATGAGAGGGAGAGCAGATAAGAAGTGTCTTTAGTGAGATAGAATTATGGAATAGTTGAGATGAGAGGGAGAGCAGATAAGAAGTGTCTTTAGTGAGATAGAATTATGGAATAGTTGAGATGAGAGGGAGAGCAGATAAGAAGTGTCTTTAGTGAGATAGAATTATGAGGTTGAGATGAGAGGGAGGATGAGGGAGCAGATAAGAAATGTCTTTGGTGAGATAGAATTATGGAATAGTTGAGATGAGAGGGAGAGCAGATAAGAAGTGTCTTTAGTGAGATAGAATTATGGAATAGTTGATATGAGAGGGAGAGCAGATAAGAAGTGTCTTTAGTGAGATAGAATTATGGAATAGTTGATATGAGAGGGAGAGCAGATAAGAAGTGTCTTTAGTGAGATAGAATTATGGAATAGTTGATATGAGAGGGAGAGCAGATAAGAAGTGTCTTTAGTGAGATAGAATTATGGAATAGTTGATATGAGAGGGAGAGCAGATAAGAAGTGTCTTTAGTGAGATAGAATTATGAGGTTGAGATGAGAGGGAGGATGATGGAGCAGATAAGAAGTGTCTTTGGTGAGATAGAATTATGAGGTTGAGATGAGAGGGAGGATGATGGAGCAGATAAGAAGTGTCTTTGGTGAGATAGAATTATGGAATAGTTGAGATGAGAGGGAGAGCAGATAAGAAGTGTCTTTGGTGAGATAAAATTATGAGGTTCAGATGAGACGGAGGATGAGGGAGCAGATAAGAAGTGTCTTTAGTGAGATAGAATTATGGAATAGTTGAGATGAGAGGGAGAGCAGATAAGAAGTGTCTTTAGTGAGATAGAATTATGAGATTGAGGTGAGAGATAGGATGAGGGAGCAGATAAGAAGTGTCTTTGGTGAGATAGAATTATGGAATAGTTGAGATGAGAGGGAGAGCAGATAAGAAGTGTCTTTAGTGAGATAGAATTATGGAATAGTTGAGATGAGAGGGAGAGCAGATAAGAAGTGTCTTTAGTGAGATAGAATTATGGAATAGTTGAGATGAGAGGGAGAGCAGATAAGAAATGTCTTTAGTGAGATAGAATTATGGAATAGTTGATATGAGAGGGAGAGCAGATAAGAAGTGTCTTTAGTGAGATAGAATTATGAGGTTGAGGTGAGAGAGAGGATGAGGGAGCAGATAAGAAATGTCTTTGGTGAGATAGAATTATGGAATAGTTGAGATGAGAGGGAGAGCAGATAAGAAGTGTCTTTAGTGAGATAGAATTATGGAATAGTTGATATGAGAGGGAGAGCAGATAAGAAGTGTCTTTAGTGAGATAGAATTATGGAATAGTTGATATGAGAGGGAGAGCAGATAAGAAGTGTCTTTAGTGAGATAGAATTATGGAATAGTTGATATGAGAGGGAGAGCAGATAAGAAGTGTCTTTAGTGAGATAGAATTATGAGGTTGAGATGAGAGGGAGGATGATGGAGCAGATAAGAAGTGTCTTTAGTGAGATAGAATTATGGAATAGTTGAGATGAGAGGGAGAGCAGATAAGAAGTGTCTTTAGTGAGATAGAATTATGGAATAGTTGAGATGAGAGAGAGGATGAGGGAGCAGATAAGAAGTGTCTTTAGTGAGATAGAATTATGGAATAGTTGATATGAGAGGGAGAGCAGATAAGAAGTGTCTTTAGTGAGATAGAATTATGGAATAGTTGAGGTGAGAGAGAGGATGAGGGAGCAGATAAGAAGTGTCTTTAGTGAGATAGAATTATGGAATAGTTGAGATGAGAGGGAGAGCAGATAAGAAGTGTCTTTAGTGAGATAGAATTATGGAATAGTTGAGATGAGAGGGAGAGCAGATAAGAAGTGTCTTTAGTGAGATAGAATTATGGAATAGTTGAGATGAGAGGGAGAGCAGATAAGAAGTGTCTTTAGTGAGATAGAATTATGGAATAGTTGAGATGAGAGGGAGAGCAGATAAGAAATGTCTTTAGTGAGATAGAATTATGGAATAGTTGATATGAGAGGGAGAGCAGATAAGAAGTGTCTTTAGTGAGATAGAATTATGGAATAGTTGAGATGAGAGGGAGAGCAGATAAGAAATGTCTTTAGTGAGATAGAATTATGGAATAGTTGATATGAGAGGGAGAGCAGATAAGAAGTGTCTTTAGTGAGATAGAATTATGAGGTTGAGGTGAGAGAGAGGATGAGGGAGCAGATAAGAAATGTCTTTGGTGAGATAGAATTATGGAATAGTTGAGATGAGAGGGAGAGCAGATAAGAAGTGTCTTTAGTGAGATAGAATTATGGAATAGTTCATATGAGAGGGAGAGCAGATAAGAAGTGTCTTTAGTGAGATAGAATTATGGAATAGTTGATATGAGAGGGAGAGCAGATAAGAAGTGTCTTTAGTGAGATAGAATTATGAGGTTGAGATGAGAGGGAGGATGATGGAGCAGATAAGAAGTGTCTTTAGTGAGATAGAATTATGGAATAGTTGAGATGAGAGGGAGAGCAGATAAGAAGTGTCTTTAGTGAGATAGAATTATGGAATAGTTGAGATGAGAGGGAGAGCAGATAAGAAGTGTCTTTAGTGAGATAGAATTATGGAATAGTTGAGATGAGAGGGAGAGCAGATAAGAAGTGTCTTTAGTGAGATAGAATTATGGAATAGTTGAGATGAGAGGGAGAGCAGATAAGAAATGTCTTTAGTGAGATAGAATTATGGAATAGTTGATATGAGAGGGAGAGCAGATAAGAAGTGTCTTTAGTGAGATAGAATTATGGAATAGTTGAGATGAGAGGGAGAGCAGATAAGAAATGTCTTTAGTGAGATAGAATTATGGAATAGTTGATATGAGAGGGAGAGCAGATAAGAAGTGTCTTTAGTGAGATAGAATTATGAGGTTGAGGTGAGAGAGAGGATGAGGGAGCAGATAAGAAATGTCTTTGGTGAGATAGAATTATGGAATAGTTGAGATGAGAGGGAGAGCAGATAAGAAGTGTCTTTAGTGAGATAGAATTATGGAATAGTTGATATGAGAGGGAGAGCAGATAAGAAGTGTCTTTAGTGAGATAGAATTATGGAATAGTTGAGATGAGAGGGAGAGCAGATAAGAAGTGTCTTTAGTGAGATAGAATTATGAGGTTGAGATGAGAGGGAGGATGATGGAGCAGATAAGAAGTGTCTTTAGTGAGATAGAATTATGGAATAGTTGAGATGAGAGGGAGAGCAGATAAGAAGTGTCTTTAGTGAGATAGAATTATGGAATAGTTGATATGAGAGGGAGAGCAGATAAGAAGTGTCTTTAGTGAGATAGAATTATGAGGTTGAGATGAGAGGGAGGATGATGGAGCAGATAAGAAGTGTCTTTGGTGAGATAGAATTATGAGGTTGAGATGAGAGGGAGGATGATGGAGCAGATAAGAAGTGTCTTTGGTGAGATAGAATTATGGAATAGTTGAGATGAGAGGGAGAGCAGATAAGAAGTGTCTTTGGTGAGATAAAATTATGAGGTTGAGATGAGACGGAGGATGAGGGAGCAGATAAGAAGTGTCTTTAGTGAGATAGAATTATGGAATAGTTGAGATGAGAGGGAGAGCAGATAAGAAGTGTCTTTAGTGAGATAGAATTATGAGATTGAGGTGAGAGATAGGATGAGGGAGCAGATAAGAAGTGTCTTTGGTGAGATAGAATTATGGAATAGTTGAGATGAGAGGGAGAGCAGATAAGAAGTGTCTTTAGTGAGATAGAATTATGGAATAGTTGAGATGAGAGGGAGAGCAGATAAGAAGTGTCTTTAGTGAGATAGAATTATGGAATAGTTGATATGAGAGGGAGAGCAGATAAGAAGTGTCTTTAGTGAGATAGAATTATGGAATAGTTGATATGAGAGGGAGAGCAGATAAGAAGTGTCTTTAGTGAGATAGAATTATGGAATAGTTGATATGAGAGGGAGAGCAGATAAGAAGTGTCTTTAGTGAGATAGAATTATGGAATAGTTGAGATGAGAGGGAGAGCAGATAAGAAGTGTCTTTAGTGAGATAGAATTATGGAATAGTTGATATGAGAGGGAGAGCAGATAAGAAGTGTCTTTAGTGAGATAGAATTATGGAATAGTTGATATGAGAGGGAGAGCAGATAAGAAGTGTCTTTAGTGAGATAGAATTATGAGGTTGAGATGAGAGGGAGGATGATGGAGCAGATAAGAAGTGTCTTTGGTGAGATAGAATTATGAGGTTGAGATGAGAGGGAGGATGATGGAGCAGATAAGAAGTGTCTTTAGTGAGATAGAATTATGGAATAGTTGATATCCATGATTCTATGTCATCTTGACAGACAGTTGGTAGCAAACAATCATGATAAGTCAGTAGTTTGGTAAGATTTTAGTGTCTTATGCTGGATGCTGCTTTGCTGAATAGCTTCTCTCATGGCTGAATCTGCCAATATTGAACAGACAGATCTATCTGCAGAATGAACTGTATGTATTTTTGGTGCCTGGCATCGTCTCTTTTCTTTTCTGCCTTTTGTCTTCCGAATTTGATATCAGCACTGCCTCAAAAATTGCTGTGCCATTTTTATTTTTGTTCTCCATATGTTGCGATCTGCAGCCAGATTTCTCCAGTTTTTTTCACCGATAGAGAATTCCCTCAAGGAAGCCCTGCAAACATCCTTATATCGCAGCACTGGTCTGCCCTTTAGTTTGCCTTACATTATTTGTTTGAGGATATAAACATTTGCGATTATTCTTACATGACCCAGCCACCTTAGTCTATGACTCCTAAGTGTGGGTGTCCGGTTAGCGCAATCGATAGGCGGTTGGCTTACCACGGCAACAGCCGGGGTTCGTACCCTGGCGAGGACACCTGGGTTTTACTAATTCCCTAAAAATTAGTACCTCTGAAGTCGGAGTAAATCTGCCTGCATGGCGAGGGGCATCCTGTAATGGGATAAAACAGACTTTACACGCAAAATTCAGTCCCACAAAATTGAGTGGGTGGGACTTCGTCAGAGGTCAAAGCTGACGAAAGCGAACGAACGAACGAACTCCTAAGTGTTGCCATGATTGATGGGAGTTTGGCTTGCTGTAAGACATTAGAGTTGGTTACTTTGTCCTGCCATGATTGATGGGAGTTTGGCTTGCTGTAAGATATTAGAGTTGGTTACTTTGTCCTGCCATGATTGATGGGAGTTTGGCTTGCTGTAAGATATTAGAGTTGGTTACTTTGTCCTGCCATGATTGATGGGAGTTTGGCTTGCTGTAAGATATTAGAGTTGGTTACTTTGTCCTGCCATGATTGATGGGAGTTTGGCTTGCTGTAAGATATTAGAGTTGGTTACTTTGTCCTGCCATTTGGTGTTCACAATATGGAGGATTAGAGAATAGATAAGAAGTGATTTGAGTGAGATTAGCAGGTATGGGCTCTCAGTTGTTATAATTGGTGACAAGCTTCTTGAGATATGGTAGAAGTTACATATTTGCATGAGTTGCCATAGCAACAACACTCATCATCATCATCAAGTACCATGACTCCTGGGATTGTCTCTCCACAACCTTCTATATCTACAACACTTTCTAGCAAACAATCTTCTTAACCTGTCCTGCATCATTTCCCTCTAATAGTTCAAATAATTATCATGTGTTTTTCTTGTGATTCCCCCAGGTTCACCATACTCCTGTTTTGATGCCAGCCAGTACGGTAAGAGAGTACTTAGTTGACATCTTTCATGTCTACAGTACTTTTCACTGTGTGAACACAAATCTCTAGACATTAATAACATCACGCTCAGCTCTCTCATCTGTTGTTTGTTGTTTTTTTTTCCCATTAAAAATGTGATATGGTCTCTCTTCCTTCTCCTTTACTCTGTGTAATCATCTAATTTGTCATCACTGTTCTTGTTCTGTCTCTACACATGATCATGTAGATTAGAATACTCACACATTGTGCGCAAACAACAAACCTACCATCTTGTACTGACAACATCAAATAATTACTGTTACCTCATTGGATATTTTAATTCACTCTTTGACCTGCTGACCTGTTTGAAACTTTTCCCAGACTCCTCTCTTGTAGACTTGCTTGATTACTGATACTTTCATCATCATGTGCCATGCCAGTTGGCATAGGCAACCATGCCCTTCCACAATTTTCTACCCACAGTACATCATATCAATTCTGTTGTTGACTGTTTTCCATGCCATGACACCAAACTGTCTAGTTTCTTCTCTCTTTGTAGTCCACGATCTCTCATTCTTTGTATTTTGCCAGTTGTAACCAAGTATTCCAACTTTTCTCTTCTCTTGATGTGCCCAAAAAATGTTGATTGTTTCTTGGGAACTCCCTTTTTGTGTTGGCTTCTGAGAATTTCCTCGTTGGTCTTTTTTTTAGCTGTTCAGGAAACTCTCAACATTCTTCTGAGAAATTCCATCACTGTGGCCTTTAATTGTCTTTTCATTTGTTTGTCTACTGTCCATGATTTGCTTCCATAGGTCAGAATTTGCTCTATATAGAACTCATGAACCATCTTCTCACTTCTATTGACATAGACTTATTGCACAAGACATTTTTCATTTTCTGCAATGCTATTTTGGCCGGAGCTATTCTACTTTTTATTTCTGTGGTGCATCTTCCATCTGATGTTTTTATTGTGTCCAATCTGGTACTTTAGTCTGATCCAAATTGTAACCTTGTCCTGTTGTGGACAATAAAATAATATGAATACACAAGCTACACACAGCAAAATGGCTTTACATATACACATGCAGCTTCTAACATGAAATGCATGCTGTTACATATAGATTTTGTATACTTTTTTTTCTCTCTCTCTCTCTCTCTCTCTCTCTCTCTTTCTCTCTCTCTATCCTTTCCCTACACATACTATATCCTTCCTTCCTGTCATTTACCTGATGACTATTAAATGGATTGTCCTCATCATCATCCACCCTTAAACGACATTAAGTGGGCGTAGATATGTTGTTTTGTATTGTAGTTTACTCTACAACTGTGATATATGTGCCTTTTGGCCCAATGCATCCAACATCCACATGTTATTTTTGAGTACCATGTTGTCTTTACTCTTCGATACCTACTTGCTTGGCCAGATTAGACAAGTTAGTCTGTTTTTGGAAATACCACGAAGTAGTGGAGTAGGGTCTGGATGATTCTGGTTCACTAATTTGGTTGCAAGCCATCAGCTTTGGGTCAGTGACAGATTCCATCTCTACTGCTGTAAGGCACCTTTGCCTTCATACACACTGTATATAATGCATTGTTCTTGATATTTTCTTTCTCTCTCTCTCATCCACCAACCCCCAACATCAGCCTCAGTGGCTGAGTAGTTAGTGCATTGTTCTTGATATTTTCTCTCTCTCTCTCTCTCATCCACCAACCCCCAACATCAGCCTCAGTGGCTGAGTAGTTAGTGCATTGTTCTTGATATTTTCTCTCTCTCTCTCTCTCATCCACCAACCCCCAACATCAGCCTCAGTGGCTGAGTAGTTAGTGCATTGTTCTTGATATTTTCTCTCTCTCTCTCTCATCCACCAACCCCCAACATCAGCCTCAGTGGCTGAGTAGTTAATGCATTGTTCTTGATATTTTCTCTCTCTCTCTCTCTCTCATCCACCAACCCCCAACATCAGCCTCAGTGGCTGAGTAGTTAATGCATTGTTCTTGATATTTTCTCTCTCTCTCTCTCTCTCTCTCATCCACCAACCCCCAACATCAGCCTCAGTGGCTGAGTAGTTAATGCATTGTTCTTGATATTTTCTCTCTCTCTCTCTCATCCACCAACCCCCAACATCAGCCTCAGTGGCTGAGTAGTTAGTGCATTGTTCTTGATATTTTCTTTCTCTCTCTCTCATCCACCAACCCCCAACATCAGCCTCAGTGGCTGAGTAGTTAATGCATTGTTCTTGATATTTTCTCTCTCTCTCTTTCTTATCCACCAACCCCCAACATCAGCCTCAGTGGCTGAGTAGTTAATGCATTGTTCTTGATATTTTCTCTCTCTCTCTCTCTCTCATCCACCAACCCCCAACATCAGCCTCAGTGGCTGAGTAGTTAGTGCATTGTTCTTGATATTTTCTCTCTCTCTCTCTGTCATCCACCAACCCCCAACATCAGCCTCAGTGGCTGAGTAGTTAGTGCATTGTTCTTGATATTTTCTCTCTCTCTCTCTCATCCACCAACCCCCAACATCAGCCTCAGTGGCTGAGTAGTTAGTGCATTGTTCTTGATATTTTCTTTCTCTCTCTCTCTCATCCACCAACCCCCAACATCAGCCTCAGTGGCTGAGTAGTTAATGCATTGTTCTTGATATTTTCTCTCTCTCTCTCTCTCTCATCCACCAACCCCCAACGTCAGCCTCAGTGGCTGAGTAGTTAGTGCATTGTTCTTGATATTTTCTCTCTCTCTCTCTCATCCACCAACCCCCAACATCAGCCTCAGTGGCTGAGTAGTTAGTGCATTGTTCTTGATATTTTCTCTCTCTCTCTCTCATCCACCAACCCCCAACATCAGCCTCAGTGGCTGAGTAGTTAGTGCATTGTTCTTGATATTTTCTCTCTCTCTCTCTCATCCACCAACCCCCAACATCAGCCTCAGTGGCTGAGTAGTTAGTGCATTGTTCTTGATATTTTCTTTCTCTCTCTCTCATCCACCAACCCCCAACATCAGCCTCAGTGGCTGAGTAGTTAGTGCATTGTTCTTGATATTTTCTCTCTCTCTCTCTCTCATCCACCAACCCCCAACATCAGCCTCAGTGGCTGAGTAGTTAGTGCATTGTTCTTGATATTTTCTCTCTCTCTCTCTCTCATCCACCAACCCCCAACATCAGCCTCAGTGGCTGAGTAGTTAGTGCATTGTTCTTGATATTTTCTCTCTCTCTCTCTCATCCACCAACCCCCAACATCAGCCTCAGTGGCTGAGTAGTTAGTGCATTGTTCTTGATATTTTCTTTCTCTCTCTCTCATCCACCAACCCCCAACATCAGCCTCAGTGGCTGAGTAGTTAGTGCATTGTTCTTGATATTTTCTCTCTCTCTCTCTCTCATCCACCAACCCCCAACATCAGCCTCAGTGGCTGAGTAGTTAGTGCATTGTTCTTGATATTTTCTCTCTCTCTCTCTCTCTCATCCACCAACCCCCAACATCAGCCTCAGTGGCTGAGTAGTTAATGCATTCGCTAATAAATGATGAAGGTTCCGAGTTCAATTCCAGAAGTGTCACATTTTTTTTGGGGAGCAGGAAGACTTTGGGACTACCCAGCCTCTTAAAATGGGTGTCTCAAAGGTAAGGTGGTCTGGTGTGATACCAACCACATCACCCAGAAATGTGCTGTTTATCATGGACAAATATGACTGGCCACTAATCCCATATTCCTCATACACCAGAGCATGGAGCTTTACTCCCAGTATCCCAACTTCTGCTCCAACTCTAAATCACTTATTCCTGCTTTGATAATTTCCTAGTTTAGGGACATAAATTAAAGTGATCTCTCTTAGTTGGCATCACAATAAAACTGCAGTGGTTCTCAAATATTAAAAATTATCTCTATGTTTATCACAATTAAAATTCATTTTATTTTTGGGTTCGGAAACCTTAGAACTGTGGACCCTCGCTTTGTTTCTCTTTTCTCAGAAATTAGGAGTCTTCTAATAACAGATTAGAGAACCACCGAATAAAGTACAATGTTACTCAACAGGACATTACTTTTCCGTACTGAAATAATTTATGTCACTAAACTAGGACTTTACCCCTGTTTTATATCTTACATCTTATATTGTTCATTCCTTCAAGCAGCCCTTCTCCTTTATTTCTCCTATAATGTAGTCCATTCCCTCTGCTGTCCTCCTCATCTTGTCTTGTCTCATCACCACAGGCACTCTCCTGGTGGTAGACCCAGAAGAGGAGTACTTCAGTGAGGAGGTCACCAAACTAAAGCGAGACATTGACAATGGCTTATCAATCATCATCTTTGCTGACTGGTACAATGTGTCCGTCATGAAGAAGGTCAAGTTCTATGATGAGAACACCAGGTGGGTTCTAGCTTTCTGGACAGCAGGACTGTTTGCCAGGAGCACTTTTAGGACCACAGAATAAAGGTCACTTGTCCAGTGCAGTCGCTGGGGTATTGGGGGGGGGGGGGTCGCAGTTTTTTTTATTATAACAAGAGGTTATGATCCATTTGTTGGGAGAGTACTTGTCATGGGAGGTCATTAAACATTTTGTTGAGAGAGTACTTGTCATGGGAGGTCATTATACATTTTGTTGAGAGAGTACTTTGTCATGGGATGTCATTGTACATTTTGTTGAGAGGTACTTTGTCATGGGAGGTCATTATACATTTTGTTGAGAGAGTACTTGTCATTGGAGGTCATTATACATTTTGTTGAGAGAGTACTTTGTCATGGGATGTCATTATGCATTTTGTTGAGAGAGTACTTTGTCATGGGAGGTCATTATACATTTTGTTGAGAGAGAACTTTGTTATGGGATGTCATTATGCATTTTGTTGAGAGAGTACTTGTCATAGGAGGTCATTATATATTTTGTTGAGAGAGTACTTTGTCATGAGAGGTTATAATGTATTGCAGACAATGGTGGATGCCCGATACTGGAGGAGCTAACATCCCTGCCCTCAATGAGCTGTTGGCACCACTAGGCATGGCTTTCAGGTGAGTGTCTTGTCCAGCATGACTTCCATGTTTTATCAGCAACTACATAGTGTTTACAATATTTACTACTAACAGGGCGACCTACTTGACTTGGAGTCTAATAAGTAGGTCAAGTATAGGGTACTCACCATGCAATGTGACACGTGGGAATTTTTATATTAATGCCCATATTTTTCTTGTAACATTTGAGGTGAAGCTAGAGTTGTCCCTAAGTGATCTGCCCTTAACTGAAGCTAGTTGTAACAGTATTAATGCCCTTGTTATTTCAGAAATGAAGCAACTTTGGCAGATAATGACCTCCATAATTACTTGTTATCTCGAGAGGTCTGATGAGAAAGTGTCTTTTGTGAATATTTCAACAGACTGCCACTCTGTGTTCAATTAAATAGATTTATTAAGCCACCAGACTATAAATATTTATAGTAAGTAAAATTTCCTTTGTGGGTTTTGGGCAACAGTAGGTCCAGTACATCAACCAGAGTGTGGTAAGAAAGGTCCAGTACATTAGAGTGTGGTAAAAGAGAGGTCCAGTATGTCATTTAGTGTGTTAAGAGAAGTCCTGTATGTCATCAAGAGTGTGGTAAGAGAGGTCCAGTATGTCATCAAGAGTGTGTTAAGAGAAGTCCTGTATGTCATCAAGAGTGTGGTAAGAGAGGTCCAGTATGTCATCAAGAGTGTGTTAAGAGAAGTCCTGTATGTCATCAAGAGTGTGGTAAGAGAAGTCCTGTATGTCATCAAGAGTGTGGTAAGAGAGGTCCAGTATGTCATATAGCATGTTAAGAGAGGTCCAGTTTGTCATCTAGTGTGTTAAGAGAGGTCCAGTTTGTCACCCAGAGTGTGGTAAGAGATAGCTAAACAAGTGAGTGTTAAGACTGTTATGTGAGTGTTGACAATGTCATGTGAGTGTTGACAATGTCATGTGAGTGTTGACAATGTTACCTTGCCAAACCAAAAAAGTCAGATGTTCCAGGAGGAGGCAAGGCCCAACAAAGGAGCTGGAAGTTGCCAGTGACTCAGAACTGATGGCTTGTGCCAGAATCGGAGAACAAGATTCAATCAGACCCTACTCCACCTTTTCTTGGCATGTCTAGTAACAGACTAATCATTTTAGTCTGCCTGAGACACAACTCATCTACACCATATTTACTTAATGTCATGACACAACACATCTACACCATATTTACTTAATGTCATGACACAACACATCTACACCATATTTACTTAATGTCAGTGAAATAGTTCACTTATGTCATTTAAATAGTTCATTTATGTCAGTGAAATAGTTCACTTATGTCATTTAAATAGTTCATTTATGTCAGTGAAATAGTTCACTTATGTCATTTAAATAGTTCATTTATGTCAGTGAAATAGTTCACTTATGTCATTTAAATAGTTCACTATGTCAGGCAACAAATGCTGTTACTAATTGTGTGTGTCGGTTGGTTTTATTTAGTTTTATTTATTTTGGTGATGTCATCTGCCATAGAGTGAGCACCAGGTTCATTGAGTTGAGGAATGTAATAACAATAAGGCCCTCCTAAATGTTGTGGTCTAGTATGGTGATGTCACTCCCATATGTCTGACATGACATGTCTAAAATCTTCTCTGTGTGGTGATATCACTCCCCGATGTCTGACATTACATGTGTGAAATCTTCTGTGTGTGGTGATGTCACTTCTCTATGTCTGACATGACATGTATGAAATCTTCTCTGTGTGGTGATATCACTCCCTGATGTCTGACATTACATGTGTGAAATCTTCTGTGTGTGGTGATATCACTTCTCTATGTCTGACATGACATGTATGAAATCTTCTCTGTGTGGTGATATCACTCCCCGATGTCTGACATTACATGTGTGAAATCTTCTGTGTGTGGTGATGTCACTTCTCTATGTCTGACATGTATGAAATCTTCTCTGTGTGGTGTGCTTGAAGGCAGATTGCCAGAAATATTATCTCATCTGATATAATTCACAGTTGTTCGTTATCGATGCTTTAGTTGCTATCCTCATTTGCATCATTCCAGAAAATTAAATTAAATATACTTCTTCTATTACATATTTGGGGGAGCATAAACACCTGCAACCTGTGGTCGCAATAGCAAGGTCGGCTGACCTAGACCTAGCAGTTCTACTGCCCCATGGTCTCCCTTGGTAACAGCCTGCGTCAAAACAGGCTGGCTAACAGAAGCTAGGATCACAGTGTTCCCCGTAGGGGTGGCTGTTACTGATATAGAGGACCCAGTATTGCAGTACCTCTGGGCTGGACTAGTAGTTTCCCAGCATAGCCTTGGATTGACAAACTTCAACTTCCCCAGTATGAGCCAGGAATGTCAAGAAAGCCATTATGACCTGCCACATGAATGAGTAAAGGGGCACCCTGCCAGCATCATCTCATGGTCATCAACAACATGACACATTCAAAGTGATTAAAAGAAGCTGAATCTTACAAGTTAAAAACTGTTGTTGTTACAAATTGAATATTGCATCTTCCAAAATTCTCAAATTTTCTCACCTTTAATCGTTTTATTATGAACATTATATTGCTCAAATATAATTCCTACATCAATATTGACTTTAACTAGAACTGTTATGGTGTGGTGTCACAAATTGAAACCACTTCCACACAATATATCAATGTTAAGGATGCTAAATTCAGTCTGTTGTGGTTCACAAGTAATTGACTGCTACATTCATTCTGTAGAGGCTCACAAGTAATTGACTACTACATTCAATCTGTAGAGGCTCACAAGTAAATTGACTTGCTAAATTCAGTCTGTTGTGGTTCACAAGTAATTGACTGCTGCATTCATTCTGTAGAGGCTCACAAGTAATTGACTGCTACATTCACTGTGTAGAGGCTCACAAGTAATCGACTGCTACATTCACTCTGAGGAGGCTCACAAGTAATTGACTTGCTACATTCAATCTGTAGAGGCTCACAAGTAATTGACTTGCAACATTCAATCTATAGAGGCTCACAAGTAATTGACTTGCTACATTCAATCCATAGAGGCTCACAAGTAATTGACAACTACATTTAATCTGTTGAGGTTCACAAGTAATTGAATGCTGTGATCTGCCACATAATGTTATCTTATGAATGATCTAATATGACTTTTGGGTTGAGTGAGTTGTGATTGTACTTACAGTGACACCATATATGAAGGAGACTTCAGGATTGGAGACCATGACAGTAAGTCTATCATATGAGATTGCATGTGCCTTTAGAGATATCCCATGAAATTGTTGGCTTCTCCCATCACATGAGCTACAGTCTTGCTAAAATATTTGTATGGGTTTGTTTTGGTAGAGTCAAAGTTTAGTATTTTGTCTTCAGAGTAGTGTCCCCTTGTACTCTAATCAGTCATTATAAAACTCCTGAGTTAGGTAGGGTCAGGAATACCCCAAACTCTAAACCTATACCTTGTTGAAAAAAATAAAATTAAATGCACAAAAAGTAGAAGCATTTGATACATTCAGATACATGCAATCAATCAGGGGAAATAACTCTTTCAGCAGAAATAAGTTATGATGCTAAACTTGGACTTTACCTGTTTTTTAATGCTTGTCCCTTTGTATGTTTTTTCACCCTTGCATTTTCTTCCTATGCTTCTCTATTATCACTTTCTGTTATTTCCATACTACACTCTCATGTCTGAATATTTTCTTTTCTTACTCCTCTCTATAAAACTGTACTTTCTATATCTTTACCTTATCTATTTGTAACTTTTGTCTAGTTCTCTCTCTCTCTCTCTCTCTCTCTCTCTCTCTCTCTCTCTCTCCAACCTCCTCTATATTTGTCTCATTTAGCTAGCACAGACACACTCTCTCCATGTTATATCATCCCCAGTATATCACTAGTGTACTCACTTCTTGTTATATCATCCCCAGTGTATCCCTATGTGCTCTCTCCATGTTATATCATCCCCTAATGTACTCTCTCCATGTTATATCATCCCCAGTGTATCCCTAATGTACTCTCTCCATGTTATATCATCCCCAACGCATCATTAGTGTACTCACTTCTTGTGATGTCATCCTCATTGTATCACTAGTGTACTCACTCCTTGTTATAGCATCCCTAGTGTATCACTAGTGTACTCACTTCTTGTTATATCATCCACAGTGTATCCCTATGTACTCTCTCCATGTTATATTATCCCCAATGTATCCCTAATGTACTCTCTCCATATTATATCGTCCTCAGTGTATCACTAGTGTACTCACTCCTTGTTATATCATCCCCAGTGTATCCCTAATGTACTCTCTCCATGTTATATCATCCCCAGTGTATCATTAGTGTACTCACTTCTTGTGATATCATCCTCATTGTGTCACTAGTGTACTCACTCCTTGTTATAGCATCCCTAGTATATAAATAGTGTACTCACTTCATGTTACATCATCCCTAGTGTAAATTAATGTACTCACTTCTTGTTATATCATCCCCAGTGTATCACTAGTGTACTCACTTCTTGTTATATCATCCCCAGTGTATCACTAGTGTACTCACTTCTTGTTATATCATCCCCAGTGTATCACTAGTGTACTCACTTCTTGTTATATCATCTCCAGTGTATCACTAGTGTACTCACTTCTTGTTATATCATCCCCAGTGTATCACTAGTGTACTCACTTCTTGTTATATCATCCCCAGTGTATTACGCATCAGGGACCAGCATTTTGAAGTTTCCAGAAGATGGCCTCATCCTAACGGAGACATTGAAAAATCAAGGTCAGCCATGACTCATCCACTTCATTACAATCTCTTCTTGAAGTAATATCTCATTATGCGTGCACCACATTATAATTTCTTGAAGTAATATCTCTTTTTACATGCACCACATTATAATTTCTTGAAGTAATATCTCTTTTTACATGCACCACATTATAATTTCTTGAAGTAATATCTCTTTATACATGCACCACATTATAATTTCCTGAAGTAATATCTCTTTTTACATGCACCACATTATAATTTCTTGAAGTAATGTCTCTTTTTATGTGCACCACATTAAAATTTCTTGAAGTAATATCTCTTTTATGTGCACCACATTAAAATTTCTTGAAGTAATGTCTCATTATACATGCACCACATTATAATTTCTTGAAGTAATGTCTCATTATACATGCACCACATTATAATTTCTTGAAGTAATATCTCTTTTTATGTGCACCACATTATAATTTCTTGAAGTAATATCTCTTTTTATGTGCACCACATTAAAATTTCTTGAAGTAATGTCTCATTATACATGCACCACATTATAATTTCTTGAAGTAATGTCTCATTATACATGCACCACATTATAATTTCTTGAAGTAATATCTCTTTATACGTGCACCACATTATAATTTCTTGAAGTAATATCTCTTTATACGTGCACCACATTATAATTTCTTGAAGTAATATCTCATTATATGTGCACCACATTCAAACAGACAGGAGTCTCACTCTGCTAATCTGAAATGATATATCATAGAACATGCAGAAAGTGTCCTATCAGACCTGAGACTCTAGTCTCCCCTGTATTTAATGTGTGCTTATTCATATCTGTTGAGTATTTTATCTCAGCTCTACGGCCATGCCAAGGAGACTCAAGTCCACTATTGTCTTTAATATAAAACAAATTGTAATGAAAGTTATACATAATTGGAGTAATGATGATAGTTGATATGCCACCACATGGATCTTGGCACTTCTTGAGAATGGAGTTTAACCAGATGTTCATGCCCAGAACAGCCGACACTGCATAACTTCCAGATATTTTTAAGCAAATATCAGATCAAAAAAGAAAAAAAGAAATAAAATGTTTCTAGTATGGGGGAAAAATATACATCTATTTTGAGTGTTAATTTATAATATTTAATAAATATTAGTAATGGTGTTTGTGAAATTCTGACTGAACCTGGACACAATTTTATGATTGTCTGATTTCCTTCCAATTTCAGAGTTATGTTATGTTTAAATTAATGCTAAATTTTATTTTAAATTCTCTATTTTTTAAACATTGTCCAGGAAATGAATTATTAAACATTTTAAAATGCAGGGCTATTGACAGAATTTAGCAATTTTACTAACAATTAATATGGGTGGTGCCTTTCTTAGCAGAGATGCTAAACCATAATTTAAATTCATATTTTTATTTCTGTTGTTGACCTTCTGCCAAGCCTTTCTCTTAAGCTGTCTGGTATCTTTTCTCTTTGCTTTCCATTATCTTTTCGAACCTCAACTTTCCCAGTTGTTACAATATATTCCAGCTGTTACCTTCTCATTACATGGCCAACAAATGATGATTGCATTAGGTACATCAACAGTATAACAAAGATGTTAGATATATCAACAGTATAACAATCGGCATTAGGTATATCAACAGTATAACAAAGATGTTAGATATATCAACAGTATAACAATCGGCATTAGGTATATCAACAGTATAACAAAGATGTTAGATATATATGAACAGTATAACAAAGATGTTAGGTATATATGAACAGTATAACAAAGATGTTAGGTATATCAACAGTATAACAAAGGTGTTAGTATATCAACAGTTTAACAACGATGTTAGATATATATCAACAGTATAACAATCAGCATTAGGTATATCAACAGTATAACAATAGGTGTTAGATATATCAACAGTATAATAAAGGTGTTAGATATATCAACAGTATAACAAAGGTGTTAGATATATCAACAGTATAACAATGATGTTAGATATATCAACAGTATAACAATGATGTTAGATATATCAACAGTATAACAAAGATGTTAGATATATATCAACAGTATAACAAAGATGTTAGATATATTAACAGTATAACAAAGGTTGTAGATATATCAACAGTATAACAAAGATGTTAGATATATATCAACAGTATAACAAAGATGTTAGATATATCATCATCATCATCAAGTACCGGGATCATAGGTGATCATGTCTCTCTCTCCACAACTTTTGATCTCGGCAGCTATTTATCATTTCTGTTGTTGACCTTCTGCCAAGCCATTCCCTTAAGCTGTCTGTTATTTTTTCTCTTTGGTTCCCTCTATCTCTTCGTCCTTAAATTTTTCCAGTAGTTACAATATATTCCAGCTGTTCTCTTCTCATTACATGGCCAAAAAATGACGATTGTTTCTTCCTACTATTGAAAATTAGCTCTCTTTTTGCTTTGACCTATCAGAACATCTTCATTACTCTTCTTAGCTGTCCATGGTACTCTCAACATTCTTCTGTAAAACCACATTTCTACAGACTCCATTGATTATTAGATATATATCAACAGTATAACAAAGATGTTAGATATATCAACAGTATAACAAAGATAATTTAGATATATATCAACAGTATAACAAAGATGTTAGATATATCAACAGTATAACAAAGATAATTTAGATATATATCAACAGTATAACAAAGATGTTAGATATATATCAACAGTATAACAAAGATGTTAGATATATATCAACAGTATAACAAAGATGTTAGATATATATCAACAGTATAACAAAGATGTTAGATATATATCAACAGTATAACCAAATTGCAGAAATTTTGTGGTCTTCCAATAATGTGACTACTGTCAATGTGACACACAGCCAACGATATAAAACTACAGCTACACATCAATGCACTGTGGCACATATATAAATATACAAAATATAAGTATAATTATGGCATATAATATTGAGTTGAAATAGAATCATAATAGTTTGAGCATTGAATCTTGCAAATAGTTTATGTGCTGTGAAACTTTCAGACTGTCATAAAAGGCAAGATGGACGTCATTATTATGTACAGTTTGCTTGAATAGTGTCCACTCTAGTTTAGCTTGATCTTTGACCCTGCGGCTTGTATCTCGATGAATTTACAATATCACAGTCTTACGCTGATCTGGTGCTGGCATTCATATGAAAACTAAGGGGAAGTAATGTTGACACAATTCTTCATTGTTTGTGATGCAGGAGAAGGCGATGTTGATATCATCCTGAACATGGGTCGTCATTTTAGTTGCCCTTTTTGTTGAGTTTTAGGAGTGTTTTGGAAGTTGTTTTTATGCTTAATTTCTATATTTTGTTACAGGTTTTGAAGTTATGAAAGCAAATACGTGGACTGTGGCTGATGTCCCCATACTGGGCCTTTATCAGGTTGACACCAGCCCCAGTTCAGGCAGGGTGGCTCTCTATGGGGACTCCAATTGTCTAGACTCTAGTCATCTTCAGAAAGGTTGGTTCCAGTTTGACCATGCTGTGAGAAATGTTTGTTTGTATGACTAGCAAGTGTGAAGGGTTTGTTGATGCTGTGGGAAATGTTTGTTTGTTTGTTTGTATGACTAGCAAGTGTGAAGGGTTTGTTGATGCTGTGGGAAATGTTTGTTTGTTTGTTTGTTTGTAGGACTAGCAAGTGTGAAGGGTTTGTTGATGCTGTGAGAAATATTCATTTGTTTGTTTGTAGAACTAACAAGTCTGAAGGGTTTGGCAATGCTGTGAAGAATGTTTGTTTGTTTGTAGAACTAGCAAGTGTAAAGGGTTTGTTGATGCTGTGAGAAATATTCATTTGTTTGTTTGTAGAACTAACAAGTCTGAAGGGTTTGGCAATTTCTGTGATGAATGTTTGTTTGTTTGTAGGACTAGCAAGTCTGAATGGTTTGGCGATGCTGTAAGGAAAGTTGGTTTGTGTCTAGAACAAAAAAGTCTCAAAAGTCTGGTTATGATAAGAGCAGCATATGTTGAGGATTAAGTGGGAGCTGTAAGTTCAGAGGTTTATATAAGGGCAGGAATGCAGATCTAGATGTGAGTAGCAAGTAGCTTTAATGAAGTTTATGTAGGAGTTGCAACTGGATAGTCTAGAGTATGACGTTGGCTTCAGAACAAGAAGGAATCAGGTTCAAAGTCTTTCAAAAGTGGTGGTGATTTTTCAAAATAGGAACATTTAATCTATGGTTTATTTATGACATTACCCTCCCCTGATCTCATGGGTAGTGAGACCCGATGTCTAACCCTCTCAGATAATGGCAATAAACAGAAGGTCCCGTGTGCACTTGCACATGTTAAAGATCCCTTGGCATTAAACATTTTTTAAAATATATTCCATAAATATGGCCGCTGTCTGGGCAACATTGTCAGCAGAAACTTACCCACAGCGTGGATCCCAGAACGTGCTACAGAGTTTGTGCGCATGCGCCAGAATTCTCCTCTGATTTTTTTTGTCAAGGGGGATATCGAAGCACCTATTGATTCATCCAGTGTGCAGTGATGATGATCCTAGCAGCAAACAAACAATATAGGAGTAACAAGTAACAACTGCCTGGGAGGGCATTGGGTGGTCTACAGGTAACATGTTGGCCTCTGGACAAGACGGTCCCAGGTTCGGTTCCCACCACAGGCGATGGAAATATTTTTTTAAAAAATTTTAATCAGTGATATCTTCATGACTTTACCCTCCCCTGCTCTCTCCGGAGTGAGATCCAATGTATAGCCCTTTTAGACTAGATCGAAGAACAGGATGTCCTGTGTGCAGAATGCACATGTTAAAAATCCATTGGCAGTTAAAAATCTAAAAATGTAGGCCAAAGGGTATTTTGTTTTCAATTTTCAGCTTAGAACTTCCTTATCTCTTCCTTCCATCCAACTTTTCCCCCCTCCCACCGTAGATACACATTTTAAAGGCTTAAAAGTTGTGCTGTGAGAATAAACAATAATTTCCAGAGTTTATTGTAGACTTCTCGCCTCAGAAATTTCCTTAATAATATTCATTTATTATTGTCTCTGCTAGATAAGCTACTCAATTATTGTTTGTTGTCATTACAATGTCCCGTGTGTAACACTTCTCATGCTTTCCTTGATGACTGTTAAAACATTTTCTCCAGTCGAATGGCAATTGTTTATGTTAGTTATCAGCAACAACAGAGGCAGACATGCAGGCTGGCAACATGTTAGTTATCAGCAACAACAGAGGCAGACATGCAGGCTGGCAACATGTTAGTTATCAGCAACAACAGAGGCAGACATGCAGGCTGGCAACATGTTAGTTATCAGCAACAACAGAGGCAGACATGCAGGCTGGCAACATGTTAGTTATCAGCAACAACAGAGGCAGACATGCAGGCTGGCAACAAGAAAATATTGAACTGTTTGCACATGCTGAAATTGTAGGGCACCTATTAGTCTGCCAAGAGTACCATTAGCCAGTCAAAGCATAACAGATATTATTGTGTTAGGTCAGTAATTTCTAGAATGTACCATCCTCTTGCAGATTGTTTCTGGCTGTTGAGTGCCCTTCTAGAATACACTGCCCATGATTCTCTCCCTGGAGTACTGTCTAATCTCAACAAATTAGCCCTGCCTCCAGTAACAGAAACACCGGCTAGGATGGAAGGTATGTCATCTGCTGTCAAATCTGCCATCTTTGTTCTTCACCTTGCACAGCTGTTTATTTAAAAGTGACATTTTAGTAATAATGCTAGAATATGTGCAACATTTGAGGATACATTCTGCTCACTCTTAGATTGTATACTTGAAGGGAGTGGTTTTAATCTGTGATGTCACACATAAGCATGGACTGTGGACAGGCACCTCAGACTGCAGAACACACTTCAACACTGTATTGACTGGATACAATACACTGAGGAAAACCCATTGATCCATAGATACAACACTACAGACAAAACTATATAGGCCTCAACAAGAACTACAGAAAACTGCAGCAATTATACAAGAAATGAGGTTGTGAATATAGACAATACTTCAGATGAATGAAAGATAGGCAGACAGACATTATCAAGTTTGATAAAAGTTTGTCTTTGTTTAAATAAATAAACACTTTTAAAATGATAAATATTTCAGAGATTGTACACATTTTCATCTCTGAGATTTGCTATTTTGCCATGACAAATGTTATTACAATTTCATACATAACTTCTGCCAAATCAGCTAGAACCTAGGGTGTACGGTTAGCGCAATTGATAGGCTGTTGGCTTACCACGGCAACAGCCGGGGTTCGAACCCTGGCGAGGACACCTGGGTTTTACTAATTCCCTAAAAATTAGTACCTCTGAAGTCGGAGTAAATCTGCCTGCATGGCGAGGGGCATCCTGTAATGGGATAAAACAGACTTTACACGCAAAATTCAGTCCCACAAAATTGAGTGGGTGGGACTTGTCAGAGGTCAAAGCTGACGAAAGCGAACGAACGAACGAGCTAGAACCTACCAAAAAAAAACATTTTATATATATATATATATATATATATATATATATATATATATATATATATATATATTATATATATATATATAATGTGCCTATGAATGCCCCAAACCTCACACAATTATGGCAATGATTATTGTTAGAGTTTTAAAGTTCACTGTTTACTTCCCCATCCCAGGACTGATTTGGTTGTTCCAACAATGGGCCATAACCATTTGTGAAAACACTTCCTGACAAAACAGCAGCACTTTAGATAACTGTTCATCGCAGCAGATTTTCACTGGTATTTTAGTTGTCTTGCTCATCTCAGAACTAGAGTCTCTCTCTCTCTCTATATATATATATATATATATATATATATATATATATAATGGTTATGGCCCATTGTTGGAGCAACCAAATCAGTCCTGGGATGGGGAAGTAAACAGTGAACTTTAAAACTCTAACAATAATCATTGCCATAATTGTGTGAGGTTTGGGGCATTCTGCACATGGTCATAGGACAACACAACACCTTCAGTAGCCACAGTGCCATGCGGTCAAATTTCAGGCCATAAATTGAACTTAAGCCAGGAAATGATGACCACGTCCAATTCCCATGTCTCTCCTAGTGTAAACACACAGCTGTGTAGCAAAAGTTTGAAGAAAATACTATTTTTGAAACTAAATGTAACATTGAGTGTTCGTAATTTTTATGAAGGCATTGTAAAAACATGGCTGATGGATAGGTGCAAACAATGTGCTCACAAGTTAAATCATTAGACTATTATGTGGCAGTGAAACAATCATGAATATATAGACTTTCATTAATGGATGCTGGCATAGAATAAAAAGATTGATGAAAGTTCAGAACAAAATCACTAATGTAAGGGAAAGTACCAGACAAATACTAATGGACATAAAGATAAGACAAAGATGGTGGTGCTGGATAGGATACACTGTAGAAGCCACAGAGTTTCACGAAAGACCCCTTTTTTTGAATACCCAGAGAAGGAGACAAAGAGGAAGGCAAAAATATACTTGGAGAAGGCAGGCGAAGGCAGAGATGAAGATGATGGGGAAGACATGGAACGATCTTAAAATAATGGCAAGAAACAGAAAGGCTTAGAAAGTGTTTGTTGAAGACCTATGCTCCTCAGGGAACTGAAGGTGTTTGGTGAAGACTTATGCTTCACGGGGAACTAAAAGTGTTTGTTGAAGACCTATGCTCCTCAGGGAACTGAAGGTGTTTGGTGAAGACTTATGCTTCACGGGGAACTAAAAGTGTTTGTTGAAGACCTATGCTCTACAGGGAACTGAAAGTATTTGTTGAAGACCTATGCTCTACAGGGAACTGAAAGTGTTTGTTGAAGACCTATACTCCGCAGGTAACTGAAATTGTTTGTTGAAAACCTATGCTCTGCAGGGGACTGAAAGTGTTTGTTGAAGACCTATGCTCTGCAGGGAACTGAAAGTGTTTGTTGAAGACCTATGCTCTGCAGGGAACTGAAAGTGTTTGTTGAAGACCTATGCTCCACAGGGAACTGAAAGTATTTGTTGAAGACCTATGCTCTGCAGGGAACTGAAAGTGTTTGTTGAAGACCTATGTTCTGCATGGAACTGAAAGTGTTTGTTGAAGACCTATGCTCCACAGGGAACTGAAATTGTTTGTTGAAAACCTATGCTCTGCAGGGGACTGAAAGTGTTTGTTGAAGACCTATGCTCTGCAGGGAACTGAAAGTGTTTGTTGAAGACCTATGCTCTGCAGGGAACTGAAAGTGTTTGTTGAAGACCTATGCTCCACAGGGAACTGAAAGTGTTTGTTGAAGACCTATGTTCTGCATGGAACTGAAAGTGTTTGTTGAAGACCTATGCTCCACAGGGAACTGAAAGTGTTTGTTGAAGACCTAAGCTCCTCATGGAGCTGAAAGGGAGAGGAATAATATACATGTACAGTGTTATCCACCCTTATTTATGATGCAAGAGCTAGAAAACCACCACAGATATGAACAATAAATTAGACACATTTGAAACAAATACCTCAGGAAAACGCTTTGAGTACCTTGGTGTGAATTCTTGACAAGTGCAGAAATAAGAGAAATGGCCATACTTCAGTTCTGTTCTGTTCATGGAATTAGTTTCACTGCATTCAGGAAATCCCCATATCTGCTCCACCTCAATGTCACAGCTCCCACCAACACACGTTGGCACATTCTGTTAACAAGGTCGACTACCCTGCAACCCAATGGGCGACAAAATCAATTCCAACTGACTTACATTGAGAAAGGAATGCACAGTCACGTTTTCACCACAGTTTCCTGGGTGGTACTTTGACAGAAGTACAAATACATGGCTATCTAGACTGTGTGAACTGGTAACCGGTGTTGCAGAACAGAGTGATATTCTGGATGAATGTGAGGATTTGTCAATCAACACCGAACTAGCACAATTAGTCACTGTGTGCTGATGAACATTTTAAGAAGATCGGAGCACCTATGGGTGTGTCTGGAGTGCTGTGATAATAATCCCAATTTTACAATATTATAACATCATCTGTGTAAAGTTGCTATCATCTTCACTGTAATTTGATGTTGACTTTCATGAGCAAGTTTTCTTGTTAACAGGAAACCACCTCCATCGCTACTCCAAGGTCATCACAGGAAGCCTTGGCTCATCTCATCCACGACCTTTGCCCCCGTGCCCCAGTCTTGTGTGGGCCAAACCACATCCTATAAATAAATCTGCTCCTTCGTAAGTAATTACTCAACCATTCTCTTGTGTGTGCACAGAATGTATTTGTTAGTTTGGGTATCTGGCACAGTTACTTGTACTGCATGCACAGGACACGTTCTTTAGCTGAAATGACCTAAGTCATGATGATGCAAATGATTCCCTAAAATGACGCAAATGAAGCCCTTCACCTGATAAAAATTTTAGTTAGGTTTCTAACTTACATTCAGAATTGCTATCTACGCAACTTTCATTATCTTTTGCCACCTTTCTGCTATAACAATAGTTGTTTATGTAGCGCCACTGAGATTGCGTTGTCTGTTGTTTCAGTTCATCTCACAAATTTGCTAAAATAAATTGCCATCCTTATAGCCCAGTGTTTATGACTGTCGCTTTTACCGCCGCCGTGAGCACAAAAATATAGTTCAACTTCCAAGACAAAATTTCACAAAATTGAAACCCTCGAAAAAATTGCTTCCACTTTTACTCACAGAAATTATAAAATTATATTATTGTATAAACAAATATAACTGTTCAATGTTAATCTATCTATCTATTGACCTTTTGAGCCGTAGTTGGCCCATAGGGCGTAGACTAAGATACTCCTTCTCTTATCTGAATTTTTTTTTTCTAGCAGTTTTCAATTCTTTTAAAGATATTTTATCAAATCTCGTCAGTTGTCTCTGTTCTGTGCAAGCAGCTCTATCTCATTGAGGGAGCCAATTCCTGCTGCTCTTGCCTCTCTCATCAATGTTCTTCTCAGTGTCTCTCTGGGTCTTCCTCTTTTTCAATGTTAATATGAGAGATTAAATATCTTGAATTAAGCGAATCGTAAAATATTATTAAATCACTTATGGTCACCGGCGTGGCGAGCAGAGATACATAAACCGCCTCCAAATACGAATTTAACAAAATTGAAACAGTGAACAAAAATTATGACTTCCATTTTTACAATTTCACTTTTACTCACAGAAATTAAGAAATTGTATTTCTGTATAAACAAATACACCCAACCGATGGCTTCTGGGTTCACCCAGCCTTAAATGGGTACCGGATTTTTTTTTGGAAAAGTAAAGCGGCACAGGCGTAATACCAACCACATTATCCCAAAAATCATGTGCTGAAGGTCTGTAAAATTTATGGTCACTAACACCATATTCCCTATATGCCACTTGGCATGACAAGGCTCTTCACTTACTTTACTATAAACAAATACAGGTGTCCAATGTTAATAAGAGAGATTAAATGTCGTGAATTAGGTGGATTGTAATATAAAATATATTGTCATGGTGGTGTAATTGTTCTGGGAGTGGCGAGCTAGACAAACACTCTGGTCAGACTTTTATGGGAGGGAATTTTGTATTTGATGTCACAGCTGCATCAAACTAAGATTAAGATTTTAAAAAGCAAGGCATTCCAATGTGTCTGACCATGTGATCCAAGCTGCTTAACAGCACCACCAGCTAAAAGCAGTTCGCAGCTCATAGTTGACTGCCCACATCAGGATCAGTGAACCAAAATGGATCAAGAACCCACTCCACCTTCTCACCCCACAGTGAACCTGGCAACTAGCCAGTCTCTCCCAGGGGGCAGTGGAGCTATCTTAATCAGCTGTTGTCATTCAATGTGTTATCACCTGACTCTCTATCCATTATCACCTTCAGCATCACACTAACAGTCTTGTCATTCAATGTGTTATCTCCTGACTCTCTATCCATTATCACTCTCAGCATCACACTAACAGTCTTGTCATTCAATGTGTTATCACCTGACTCTCTATCCATTATCACTCTCAGCATCACACTGACAGTCTTGTCATTCAATGTGTTATCACCTGACTCTCTATCCATTATCACCTTCAGCATCACACTAACAGTCTTGTCATTCAATGTGTTATCACCTGACTCTCTATCCATTATCACTCTCAGCATCACACTAACAACCTTGTCATTCAATGTGTTATCACCTGACTCTCTATCCATTATCACTCTCAACATCACACTAACAGTCTTGTCATTCAATATGTTATCACCTGACTCTCTATCCATTATCACTCTCAACATCACACTAACAGTCTTGTCATTCAATATGTTATCACTTGACTCTCCTCTAATATCAGTCTTACCACTCAACGCTCACTCCCCCAATATCAATCTTATCACATAACTCTATATCTCTCACAATCACTCTTAGCAGCCAGCATTATCTCACATTTGTCTTATCTAACACTCTATCTCCCATTATCAGTCTTATCCAACACTCTGTCTCCTATTTCAGTCTAATCATTCAACACTCTAACTCCCATTATCAGTCTAATCATCCAACACTATCTCCTATTATCAGTCTAATCATCCAACACTATCTCCCATTATCAGTCTAATCATTCAACACTCTAACTCCCATTATCAGTCTAATCATCCAACACTCTAACTTCCATATCAGTCTAATCATCCAACACTCTAACTCCCATTATCAGTCTAATCATCCAACACTCTAACTCCCATTATCAGTCTAATCATCCAACACTATCTCCTATTATCAGTCTAATCATTCAACACTATCTCCCATTTTCAGTCTAATCATCCAACACTATCTCCCATTATCAGTCTAATCATCCAACACTCTATCTCCCACTATCAGTCTAATCATCCAACACTCCATCTCCCATTATCAGTCTAATCATCCAACACTCCATCTCCCATTATCAGTCTAATCATCCAACACTATCTCCTATTATCAGTCTAATCATTCAACACTATCTCCCATTATCAGTCTAATCATCCAACACTATCTCCCATTATCAGTCTAATCATCCAACACTCTATCTCCCACTATCAGTCTAATCATCCAACACTCCATCTCCCATTATCAGTCTAATCATCCAACACTCCATCTCCCATTATCAGTCTAATCATCCAACACTCCTATCTCCCATTATCAGTCTAATCATCCAACACTCTAACTTCCATTATCAGTCTAATCATCCAACACTCTAAAACTCCCATTATCAGTCTAATCATCCAACACTCTAACTTCCATTATCAGTCTAATCATCCAACACTATCTCCCATTATCAGTCTAATCATCCAACACTCTATCTCCCATTATCAGTCTAATCATCCAACACTCCATCTCCCATTATCAGTCTAATCATCCAACACTCCATCTCCCATTATCAGTCTAATCATCCAACACTCTATCTCTCATTATCCTGTCCACTTCGTCCTCCCCTCTACCATACAATTATTTCAGTTCACTAACACAGACCATAATATCCTCATCTCTCCTTGTGATGTACAGGAACCTGTATCAACCACAGAACATCAAGCTACTCTCCATAGATCTCAACGCTCAAGCTGTCCCTCCCAACCATCAAGACATAGCTCTCGGATCAGCCGGAGGAGAATCATCAGGCCTGAGCCTTCAACCACACCTTTTAGAACAGAGTCTCGTTCAGGACCGGTTCACCTGGTTTCCAGTGCTGGCAGTGTTGGGCACCAGTCTGGTTGCCCTGTTTTTATTTAACCAATATTACCGGTACAAATCAAGACCCAAAATTAGAAGACGACCCAAAGCCAAAAAGTTTACTCAAATGATGTATGGAGGGAAAACGCCTCGAGTGTGAACCAGTCTTCGATAGTGAGTCAGAAGTCATTCCTCCAACAAATTTAACAGTGCCACCACTTATATGAAAACACTTGCCAGCCTAAACAACAGTCATGCTCTCTTGATGCAACTTTCTACCTGGAAAATCCTGGCTGAATTAGTTCATTCTTCTTTACACCCATCCGCATGTTTCCCATAGTGCCAGTTGGTATAGTTGAATTTGCTGGTTTAGTTGTATTTGCTGGTATAGTTGCATTTACACTGGTTGTCTTTAGTCATTTACTAGTGGAAGTTCATTTCTAACACTGACAGCAATAACTGTTATAGTGTACTGGCAATCAGTGAACTGCATCTCTTTAGTAGTCTTGATATAAACAGCAGATTAGTGGCACATTCAAGTTGTTTAGCTTATTTTGTTTCTTCAGTCTCACATTAACAAGATTTAAAACTTGGAGTTGGGGAGGCCAATGCTTTCCCCTGAATGTTAACTGTGAGCTTAGTAGAAGTTTGACAGCTGGAGTGTGTCTATTGGGAAACAGACCCACAATTTCTTGGATTGTGAAGTTAACTCACAACCAGTGTGTTATTTCCATGCTAAATTGTAATACAATAGTGACTGAAAATGGGGACAAGACTCCAACTATTGGTAAATAAAATACTGGAGACAATCTGTCAATAAACCTGGCTGGCTAACTGTTGCAACAGTTTTGTGGCATTTTGACTTCATACAACAAAACAGCTAGCAACCTCTTGCCGCTGCGTAACAGAAATCCAACAATTTGTGACATTTTTTGGGGTGTTTCTTATGTGAGAATTCTAACAAATTGAGAGATATTGCCTCACAGTGAGAATGTCAGCAGTAGGATTTATGGCAGCTTGTTTAGATCTTGTGTTTTTTTTTGTTGGATTAGAATTGAAATCACTTCAGACAAATTTTCATGTTTGTTGCTGTGAAGCACTTACAACAAACAAACTTGAAAAGGCTCATTTCATGTTTGCTTTTGTTGGGAAGACCAGCAGGCACAAATTCACTACCAGCTCAACTGTTGGGAAGACCAGCAGGCACAAATTCACTACCAGCTCAACTGTTGGGCTGCCCTTAATTCTCCATAGAGGCTGCAATTCTACACCTTCCTCGTTCACCTGAGCATGTCGTGACCTTGAGAAAAGTCACAGCAGCATGAGAACATTTTCTAGGAGAATGTTTAAACTGGGTCAAATATTTGGTCAACAGGGGTGATGGCAGAGTTGTAAACATGCAGTTTGGAATTGACTTGACACCGACCAGGCATCAGCAACACATATCAGACTAGACCCAGAGTTGATTCTGACCTTATTTTGTTACTGTTTATTGTTGATATCTGATGACTTGATATTGTTAGACCCTACAAGAAGACAAATCAAAATAATTAACAATTGATGCATGTTCATCTACAAAGGTTTTTGTTTTCAATACCATATGCATGTGGCAGTAGGTATCATGTATCCTTTCTAACTGCATTTGGCTGGATTTTTCACTGTAAATGCATCAAGATAAATGATTACATTTTGGCTGGATTTCTCACTATAAATGCATCAAAATAAATTATTACATTTTGGGTGGTGGCACGTTATTGCCAGTTGCCGAAGAAATAACTTGGAACAAAATTGTTATTTCAAAGCAAAAGCACACAAAAGATGTGCAAATACATATTGTGTGACTGCATGTCCTGAGTGCATTCAGTTGCAGATATGTTTGAACACTTCAAGATCTTTCTGAGACCATTCTCACAAGAAGATGAGGTGGATCCCTTGTGATTTTCTGTTCCACAAGAACACTATTTCTAGCACCATCTAACAGAACTGACTACAGATGTCTTCTTTTTTTGTTCTTTGAGTGTGTTAATTGACATTGCTAATAAATTTCCCTGATTGACTGGGCTGTAGAGTTAGACAAAGTGTGCTGGTACTAGCAATGCCAGAGATGAGTAATTCTATGAGCAGACATTGGTACAGAAGTGTAGAACAAAGTGTGCTGGTACTAGCAATGCCAGAAATGGAACCTGAGTGGTTAGTGTACTCACTTCCTGATCAGAAGGGTCCAGGTTTAATTCCCAGAAGTGGCAGTTTTTTTTTTTTTCTGACCAAGGCTTCAGGGTTCACCCAGCCTCTAAAAATGGGTACCACAGATTTTTGTGGGAAGTAAAGGAGGTCTGGTCTGATCTGATCGCATCACCCAAAAATGTGTGGTGGTTATAGACAAATCTAGTCACTAACACCATATCCTCCCATGCTCCTGCAAGATGTGAAGAAGGGAACCTTTACTTTTTTTCTTTTAATTTAATGCAAGAGATTAGTAATTCCATGAGCAGACATTGCTGTGCGCTCTAATAGATTTAGAAATGCTTGGCACTGGGAACGAACAATGAGCATATGATCCATGCTAAATGAGTAGTACACTGGCGACAAACAGTTGGAAATATTTGTAAGTTGACACTTATAGTATAATATCTCATCATATGGTTATTTTGATAGCAAAATTTAGTCTTGAATGAACTGAGTCTTTTAGCATAGTTGAAAGTACAACATGAAAATCAACATCAACAGAAGTCATGAATACCGCAAAAGGGAAACAGAACATGAACATAACTATAGCTGGCAGACAACTAAAACAAGTAGAGGAATTTAAATACCTAGGAAGTCTAGTGACAAATGACAATTGACAAACAGCACAAATAGACTCAAGATGCAACAAAGCTTGACAAATAATTGGACAGCTATCACCACTATTGTCCAACAAGGAAATAACTCTAGGGGCAAAACGGGCACTGAACAATACAATCTTCATCCAAATATTGTGCTATCAGTGCCAGACCTGGACCCTAGATGCAAGAACAATAAGAAAAATAACCTCTACAAAGATTAAATGTGTTAGACGATTGACAGGAAACGGCCTGAGAAATAGGATCAGAAATGAAGAACTGATAAAAAAAACTAGGAATAATCCCCGCCATAAAATATATAAAGAAACATTAGGTAAAATGGTTTGGCCACGTGATGAGGCAGAAAAATCAAAACACAATACAACAAGCCTTCAATAAACATTGCGAGAACATCAGACTCAAGGGCCAACCACGAAAAAGATGGATTGACAGAATATTAGAAACACTAGGAAACATAACAGCAGGAGAGGCCAACAGAGGACTGCAAATTATATCTCCCCTCGAAGCTAAAAGGCAAATGAGGAAAGAAAGAAGAAGTTGAAATATTGGATATTGAGGCTTCAGCATACCTCAGTTGTTGATGTGGGCAGAGTTGCAGCATGCTTTGTGGTTACTGACACCAACTGTACTCACTGCTGATGCTCATTTATGATTGAAAGTCTGCTATTTTACTTCATCTAATCACTAGGCCATTCAAGTGCTGTATCTTTCCTGTTGGCCATTAGTGGGAGCTGTGTAGTTCAGAGGTTACCAAGGTCAAGAGGTTGAATTTGATCCAGATCAACAACTGACTGGTTCACATAGGGTACCAGATTTTTTTCTGGGAAAGAAAGTTGGCACAGGCACAATGTTGACCTCATAACCCCAAAAAAGATAATGTGCTGCTGGTCTGGTCTAGAAAAAAGTAATCACACCAACACCATATTCCTTATATGTTATTGCTTATTATCTGATCACTCGTCTCTGTCTACCATCTAATGACCACTAGGTTGTAATCTCTTCTTTCTCCTACTAATCACTAGGTTGTAATCTTTATTTGACATTCTACTGACCAGTAGCATGTAATCTTTATTTGACCTTCTACTGACCACCAACATGTAATCTTTATCTGACCTACCTACTGACCACCAACATTTAATCTTTATTTGACCTTCTACTGACCACCAGCATGTAATCTTTATTTGACCTTCTACTGACCACCAACATGTAATCTTTATTTGACCTTCTACTGACCACCAACATTTAATCTTTATTTGACCTTCTACTGACCACCAACATTTAATCTTTATTTGACCTTCTACTGACCACCAACATTTAATCTTTATTTGACCTTCTACTGACCACCACCATGTAATCTTTATTTGACCTACTGACCACCAACCTGTAATCTTTATCTGACCTACCTACTGACCACCAACATGTGATCTTTATTCGACCTTCTACTGACCACCACCATGTAATCTTTATCTGACCTACCTACTGACCACCAACATGTAATCTTTATTCGACCTTCTACTGACTACCAACATTTAATCTTTATCTGACCTACCTACTGACCACCAACATTTAATCTTTATTTGACCTTCTACTGACCACCACCATGTAATCTTTATTTGACCTTCTACTGACCACCAGCATGTAATCTTTATTTGACCTTCTACTGACCACCACCATGTAATATTTATTTGACCTTCTACTAACCACCAACCTGTAATCTTTATTTGACCTTCTACTGACCACTAGTCGTGTAATCTTTATTTGACATTCTACTGACCACTAGCCATGTAATCTTTATCTGACCTTCTACTAACCACCAGCATGTAATCTTTATTTGACCTTCTACTGACCACTAGCCATGTAATCTTTATTTGACCTTCTGCTGACCACCAACCAGCAATCTTTTTTTGACTTTCTTCTACTGACCACTAAAAGTTGTTTGTCCATAGTCTGATCATTAGCCAACATGTTTAGGTCAATGATATTCTTGTAGCAAAGAAGTTATGATGGCTGTGGAATATTGAACAGCACTGATCTGCAGCTGTTGGGAATGAGGAAGATCGTGCATTTCCCTGTTTTGGCTAATTACATGCCCATTTTAGCAAATGGGTTAATTGGAGTGTGTCTCTCTGAGAGTGAGTCCAGTCCTTGGCTGTCCCACACATCCAGTAGTCACACTCTTGTTTATCAACGATGAAATAAGAAAACAGTATGTATGTATGTAAATAATATGTATGCATGCACATTATATATTTATAATATTTTGTATTGTTCATGACATGTATTGTTGTATTTGTTATGCTTGCCTCAGTTCCTGCACTCTGGGGTCCTTGTGTTGTGTCATTGTTTTAGAACAACAGTTTCCACAAGATGAAGTCAGGAAGAGAAATATTTCTTCACATTATCTCTAGTCACCCTTTCTCCTTGATCTCCTGGTGAAGAAAACTGTCACTCTCTGCCTCTAGACAAGTCTGTGCAAAGGAAAAATGTGCAGCTGAAGATTGACAGTTTTCAAATGTTATCTTTGATCACTTGCCAAGTCTTAATGACCTCTATATTTGATATGTGAATACAGTTGTTGGATCTTGCCCTTCAAGCACTGGTTTAGCAATCATTTAGGTCTGTGCATGTTTCCAAGAGGGTTCCATCTGGTATAGCACCTTGAAGCACACTTTCTGTAGTTTCTTGCTGGTTTTACATTGACTGGTTCCTTTTAAGCTTCACTTTTTTAAAATAATTCTCTCCTTTCATTACTGATGTTCTACCCTCTTGTGATTTAGTTGCTTCTGTGATATACCTCTTGTAGTGATAATGTCTCGACATGTCCCCATTGCTTACACATTTTCATTCCCTCTCAATTATTTTGTCTGTATTTTCTTGTATTCTATATTAACACACATACCATTTCTAGGGTGCACTAAAACTACTATATTATTTAAGGCTGACTTGTCCAGTTAAGACTGCATCATAATTTACGGCTGCTGTCTCCACAAAGAGAAAAGTGTTCTAGGTTAGGGTCTTTGTGACTGGGTATGGAGCAGTAGTCTTGGGTAGACCATGAGATTAGACCACACAATAACAAATTGGGTTGAGGGGACTGACTTGGGAGTTGACTATACAGATCCTAGACAGCTCTGTTCAAGCACTAGAGTTCATTCCCTTATAGGAGCCTAGGAAAAGTATTGGAATAACAGCTGGTAACTGCCTCAATGATAACAGTGAGGATAGTGAAAGAGCAAAGCTATGATTGCCATGGGGTGTGATCATAATAGTCTTGTGTTGTTTCATAATGAACCATTTTTCTGTCATTATATTTGTCAAATATTCAACAAAAGACAATCAAAATCTGATAATTGCTTGTCAAGAGCACAGTTGACTCACGTTTGTGCCTAAGTCCATCTTCATCTTTTGTCAAGTTCACTATCCACGTCATTGTGGACTTTCTCTTTTACTGCAATGTCAGCATATTTATCCTTCCGGCCCCTCTAGATGTCACATAGGGATCAAAGTGTTTTTCACTGTCCATCTCTATTCTTGACAAGATGTTAGATCTTATCTAATGAGTCTATGCCTGCTACCTTTGCCTCTCTTATAAGTGTTATTTTTAGTGGTCTTCCCCCTTTTCTGATGTTCCCCATAACATATGTCACTCATTAAACAAAAAACACAAATAGTTCAGAAAATCTCCTAAAGTAAATGATATTATCACTTCCACTGACAGCTCTGTTGTGTTAAAGTGGTCAATCCTTGCCATAACTGTTCTTGCTTGCATTGTTTTGTGTGTCATTCTCATGTGTATGCCATTACTGTTCTGTAAATGTGGTTTGTTACTCTGTGAGTTCAGGAGTTTTATCTACACTGAACATGACACATAGGTCGCCCAGGTCTCTCAGTTTTATGAGGGAGCTACTATAACTGGCATCTTTACAGGAAAACAACTATGCATTCATATGTTATGCAACAAGCATCTAGATTATTGTTTGTATACATGTTTGTGTCTGGGGTCAGACAGCAGCAATCTCTGTCTGGAGGTAACATAGTTTTGTAAATGTGAGAGCACCAGCACTGCAGACCATCATTGTCCTACACCTCAATTACAATGTTTTATTTGATTATGTTGATGCTAGTTTAGGTCATGTCAGAGTGTTGTTGCACTTTTGTAGAATGTCAAGTTGAACAATGTCAGTTTCTAGTGGTAACATTTGACACAAATAATAATGTTCATTATTCAAAATGCTTTTTGTCTAGCAGACATTACAAGAACATGAGACAAATGGATCACGTGAGAATTTATATTTTTGTCCAAAATTGTTGGTTGGATTGTCAATATTCTTTGATAAAGTGTGGTTTTGATGATGGCTGATGAGAACCTGGAGGAACTTTCATTATGTCATAGGTACCAACTACCCAGATATAAATATCAGCTCTAACTCCATACATGTATTCAGGACTCTCTGTCATTCTTTGTTGTCCTTTTTTGTTGTTTCTTTCACTCAAAAAATATGATTTTAACATTTCTTCAGAATAGATGTCAGTGCTAATTATCTGTCCTATCAATGTCATCTTTGTGTACAGTGTGTGAGATTTATTTTGTGGATATCCATTAGCAATCTCCTAGTTGATTTGTGTTTTATTTGAGACTTATTTGCCTCATTAATGTTTGTTCAGAAACTAGAGAACTGTGTGTGTGTGCATACACAAGGTTGCTACACAAGAAATAGATACTTTTATTACATTATACAATAAGTTTCAATGATATATAGAAATTCTGACCAATTGAAGCGAATTACGGATAGTGGACAAATAAAAGAAAAGACGAGTAAATGCCACAGAGTTGGCATTTCTCAGAAGAATGTTGAGAGTCCAAGGACAGCTAAAAAGTCCAAGGAAATTCTCAAAGAGCCCAAAACAAAAAGAGAGCTCCTAAAAAAACCATCAGAAAAAAACAATTACCATTTTAGTGCACATCATTGAAAGAGGAAAGTTGGAATACTTACAACTGGCAAAATACAGGGATAGAGATTGTGGACAACAAAGAGAGAAGATACTAGATAGCTTGGTATCATGGCACGGTAAACAGTCAGCAACAGAATACAATGTACTGTGGATAGTGAATTGTACAAGGACATGATAGCAAATGTCAACTGGTATGGAACATGATGATGATATTACACAAAGTTAACTTTCCTGTGCACGGTCTGAGACTTGATAACAAAGATCATTAGAGACTAGAATTTCTGCCCAGTGCACAGTCTTTGACTTAAAAGAACAATCATCATCATCAAGTACCGAGCCTACTGGTGTAGGTGATCATGTCTCTCCACAACTTTCAATCTCGACAGTTCTTTATCATTTCTGTTTTTGACCTTCTGCCAAGCCATTCTCTTAAGCTGTCTGGTATTTTCTCTCTTTGCTTCCCTCTATCTCTTCGTCCCTCAATTTTTCCAGTTGTTACAATATATTCCAGTTGTTCTCTTCTCATTACATGGCCAAAAAATGTTGTTGTTGCATTTGCCAGCTTTCAACTCTTTCGAAGCCCCTAGAATCGAAGCAACTGAATTTTGCGTGTTAATCCATTTTTCCCTGGCAGCTGTGTGTACAGGGGTCCCTCGCCGCACAGGCAGATAACTCCCACATCGGAGGTACTCATGTTTTTTCCGTCGATGAGTAACTGACGTTTCAAGCCGGGCCTCGCTGCTGAGACCAGGGGTGGTTGTCGTTTGATGATTGTTTCTTCCTAGTATTGGAAATTAGCTCTCTTTTTGCTTTGACCTCTTTCAGAACGTTTTCATTACTCTTCTTAGCTGTCCATGGTATTCTCAACATTCTTTTGTAAAACCACATTTTTACAGACTCCAGTGATTTTCTTGTCTATTGTCCATGATTCACATGAAAAAAGAACAATAGATAGATACAAATTTGTATAGCCATATCCAAGTATTTTACATGGTTATTTAGGGAATGTCTGAAAGTTTGTATCAGGAAGTTCAAGTTAACCCTTTGTAATACAACAGCAAGATAGTCCCATTCATCCCAAGCACCTCTTGATTTTCTCATGTGTTGATTGTTGTTTACTTTTGTAAGGAGTTTGAAACTATTTTGGCAGAATTTTGTGGCATTTGCAATTCAAAATTTGCCTTTGCAGCTTGAGTTGACAGGTTGCATGAACAAGACCAACTTGTGACACTGGTCTTCCAGGAGTTTTCCTTTGACACAAACATCCCATGTTCTGAAATCTCTTTGACTGTAGTGTTTTATTTGTAACATGCCACAATAACAGGGTGTATTTTCACTAGGTCAGTCTCACTCAAAATAATTTTTTCCAGATTTGGTGGCAAACGTGTTTTATAGGTCATGTGATATAACAGCCATGTGTAGTTGTTCTACTTCATTCTTTATGACTATACACAGTGGGTGTCTAACAGTTGATGTTTCATACAGTGCTAAATGTATCTGTTTTTTTTTGTAGCAACTGTGTATTTGTGCGCAAGATTTGTCTTTTTTAACCAGAAGTCAATGATTCGCAAATATCAGAGGAGTATATTGTAATTTACTGCAGCTGTGGTGTACTTACATTGATGTGAATTGGATGTTATATTTATGAAACAATATTACTTTAAATTATTACAATTACTCTGATCAAAATTGAAATTTAAACAAAAACAGTAAGTGGTGATTTATGATGTTCAGTGACGGTTACACTCCTAACATTTGACTGGAATGTGTTCCAGACTGTTCTGGCTGAAATACAAAAATGCTATGAGTGATGATATTTATTATCTCCTGTTATTTAAATATATATATATTTTTAATCAATGAGCAAGAATGTGTATTTGAGTTAAACTCTCACCATTTAATCATCTCACAGAAATAATAATAAAACTTGATCACCGAAGAATGACTTGAATAAGCAGTTTTGGTTACTACTAGTCTTCATTGTGCTCCATTCTATCACATTACCACCACAAAACCAGTCTTGCTATCGGTTATCGCCATACTTATGACATCTGCTCTCTGTCAACAATTTCTGGACTATTTTCCCAAGCACATGAACCTTCAAGATCTTTGCTTGTTTCATCAATGTACCTCCACAAGCAACTGTTGTCAGGCTGCACACTGCAATGCCATCTATCATCTCTCTCTCTCTCTTTTCTCTGCACACACACACACACACCAGTTTAATCTAAAATTCTGTAAAATCGAAAAAAGAAAAAAAGCAAGTATTTCTGACTTGTCATTTCATGTAAGAAAAAAAACAGATCTTTAGTTCATATAAATCAGTAACAAAAAGTCTCTGAGATTGAAACATAAAAGACATGTCTTGTCATCCAATAATGTCTGTCATGTTATTTGTGCTGAGAATCAGATGTATTGTGCCATTTCTGTTCATTTTCAAAAATGATTGTTGATATCATGGGAAAGGTCACCATTCCCTGGCACTTTGTTGACAAGAACAATATTTCCAGCACATGCAAGTGTTTGTCCACCAGTGAGAGCTAGAGCCAGGCAACAGAAAACATTCATGCTCCTAGATCCAACTACTTGCATTTCTCTCATTGGTTCAACAGTTGAATGCAGCAGCAGCACCAACATGCACAGAGTCATACAAGACAAACATAATGCACCACACACAGCAACCATCAGTAGAACAACATGAGATGATTATTTGTGTACAGCTATTTTAGCTACACTGAAATGTAAAGTCTCATCTTTGTTACACATTTATATTGAAATGAATCAAATTGCTGGTAAGAAATAATTGCATGCTGCTTGTCAACAACAACATTTTGCTGTCAAAAACTTGAAAATCATAAGATGTGCCCAAGGCTGTACTAGAATCACTGTCAAAACAACTGTATAGAGATAGTTTGATTCCTTGTTTTTAGACCTTGAGATGCATTTACATCAATTTGAGTGCTGCAGTCAAGGACTTTCTGCTGGTACATTCACTCCTAATATATTGCAGTTGGATACACCTTGTGGTAACGAGCTACTGTATCTTTGGTTTACAGTCAATGTCCATGGATTTGTGAGCTCACAAATTGAACCCAATAAACAAATCATAAATATATACAAGAAAACAAAACACTAGATGTGCACAAATGCTTTAAATATAAAATATTGCTACTGATAAATGAGATTAGAAGAGAACTGCACTTACTAGCTGACCAATATAATTGTTAGTATTGCACAGAATGTGTCAGACAATTCACATCTTAAAGCTGCATTTTTGTGCTCTTATCTTGTTCTGTTTCTCCCTAACAAATCTATGGCCTCCTCTACAGTGTTACATCAAAAGCATCTTTTCTCCAGTTATTCGAAATAAGAAAGAATGCCATGTGATTTCTCACCATATAAAGTATATATTAAAAGAGGACAGGACTGAAGAGCAAGAGGCAGAGGCAGACCTAGAGTAAGATGGACACACATCAAAGAAGTGCTACAACATCAATTGACAATGAATGAAGCCACCAAAAGGGCGAGAACCAGAACTTTGTATCTCCCTTAACACCCAAATGGGTATTCAAGAAAGATTCAAATAAAAGCCAGCTAGAGAGGTCTTAGTAAAGTATGGCATTTTTGTTTAAATCAAAATATCAGACACATCAAGGTGTATGGCCACATCATGAGCTGATGTTGGAAGCTTGAAGACACACCACCAATGTTAGCCAGCGATGTCAGAGTTATGTGAAAAATGAACCTGGATAGAATGTAATATACATCCTCAGATATTGTGAAAATACCAGCAATCAGTTTCAAAATTTGAGATGGAGAGGTTGTATTATACACAGAAATATACTGTTTTGTTGCTATCCAAATAGTCATCACTGAATATGTCTTAATGCTGCTCCACTTTTGTGCACACATGAATATTCCCTAGACAAATGAAGATCCTGTGTTCTACTGCTACAGAGAATATGACATCTCATGTTTTAGACTGTGCATGATGCACAAGCCCATCATTAGGGCAGAGAAATGTTGGGGATCTAGACAATGACAAGGCAAAACTTAACTTCATCTGAAGAAATGTCACCACCCTTGGTAGGCACACATTGCTAGTAAGACAAATCTATCAAAGGGCAGACAAAACCAGGTCTCTGGTAGACTTAACCCATATTTGTACACACTTGATGTGTTACAATGTGTTACAATGTGTAGTAATGTGGCTAGTTACACTGACTGGGAACTACGTAATGTGGCTAGTTACACTGACTGGGAACTACATAATGTGGCTAGTACCACTAACTGGAAACTATGATTGTAATGTGGCTAGTCCCACTGGATGGGAACTATGATTGTAATGTGGCTAGTCCCACTGGATGGGAACTATGATTGTAATGTGGCTAGTTCCACTAACTATAAACTTTGATTGTAATGTGGCTAGTTCCATTGATTGGGAACTATGAATGTAATGTGGTTAGTTCTACTAAATGGAAACTATAATTGTGTAATGTGCTAGTATCCACTAACGTATAGGGAAACTATGATTGTAATGTACATTGTAATGTGGATAATTTCACTAACTGGAAAGTATTATTGTAATGTGCTAGTTCTCAAACTGGAAACTATAATTGTAATGTGGCTAGCTCTCAAATTGGACACTATGATTTTCTAGTTGCACTAACTTGAAACTATGATTGTAAGTGCTAGTTCTCAAACATGAAACTATGATTGTAATGCGGCTAGTTCCACTATCTGGAAACTATGATTGTAATGTGGTTCGTTCCACTAACTGGAAACTATGATTGTAATGTGGCTAGTTCCACTAACTGGGAACTATGATTGTAATGTGGTTCGTTCTACTAACTGGAAACTATGATGATAGACTTCAAGGAGCAGACAGAACTAAAGCTTCGATAGAGTTGCTTCTGTGGACTAAAATAATGACTTGTAGTATTGCCTACATTTACTGGTAATAAATTAAACAGAAAGACAATGAGAATTGCTTTATACATTAATGGTGGACATAAATATAAATGCATGTTCTATAAATGACAGCTGAGCGTTACAATAAATTAATATTCATGTCCCACAAATGAGACTTAAACATCTGATGGGTGGCAACACGTGTGTAAGAGAAGAACTAGACATTAGTAACTGGAGGTTATTTTGAATGGGAGGGAAAGTGAGCGGTCAAATTGATAACCTATTGGGCTCCAAACCAGGAGAAAGTGGGTTCAAATCCCAGTAGGGTCAAAACTTTTTTTCTATTGGGGCTGAAAATAAAAACTCAGACCTGAACACCTTGTGGCGACTGCACTGGACAAGTGGCCTTTATTCTCCTGTCCTACAATCTCTCTCCCCCCAGTAATGGGAAAGTGTAAAAATAGATGTTTTTTTTATAATGTGATGATGAGCTTGATGGTAATAAATAATACATGATTAGATCAGCAATATCAACATTTAATGGATGGGGGACTGTTATAAATTTGCAACTGTATTAGCTCTAGTCAAGTCACTGAGAACTACCACATTCTCCACAACACTGGTGTAGATCTGCCCTGTCACTGCATTTGGGATGTTCTGAATGTCCCCTACAGGAATGTTACAGAAATAGGAGCTGGGCAAAAACTGACCCGTGTGGGTGGTGGTCACCTCCACGGGTCTGTACTGTTGTAGTTCTTGAGTTGTGGGTGCATGGACTTGGGGCATTCCAGAATACCAGGGCTCTGGTGTTGATGCAGGAACTGGGGCAGTTTCGGCCCTTTGTTCCTGGACAACTGTCCAGTACACCTTGTCAGAGACGGTGACGGCTACTGGCTGAGGTTGTTGCTGAAGATGTGGATGTTGCATGACAGAAGATGCAAATGAGACAGTGGTGCCTGCAAGTTGCTGAACTTGAGGGTCATATGAGTGGATGACCATGTTGGGAACCTCAATATACTGTGGAGTTTCAACAGCTGTACCTACTGCTTCCAGTGATTCATCTTCTTCTTGTTGTTGTTGTTGCATGTTGTGAAGGTATATTTGCTGTGAAGTCACATGATGCTCTGCATGATGCTGCAGTTCATGTTTTTGATATTGCTCCTGATGATGATGATTAATATCGTCAGGCTTAAGCTCAGATGGAGGAACAATATTAACCTTGTACTCTTCCACCAATTTACTGACTTTTTTAGCTTTTTTTGGTTTTGGTGGTTCAACCAAAGCATTTGGGTTTTGATAGGACCTGAAAAACCTGCCTTTTGTGACTTGAATAATCTCAGAACCTTCTTGAGGTTTCTGAAAGTCTTCCTCCCGCTTGTACAAACCTGAGAAAACAGCAAGTGAATCAATAGCATTTTCACGCAAATAATTAGCATGGACAGTCATAAGATGTGCTCGAAATTCTTTACTAGAATCACATCCAAAACCACTGCATAGTTTACAAGGATAGAGTTTCATCCCCTTATGTTTCTGGGTCTTGAGAATGTGCTTACGAATGTTTTCATGTGTGTTACATGTGTAGTTGCAGTAGGGACAGGCAAAGGGTCTGGCGTTGATGTGAATACGCATGTGACGTTTCAGATGCGTCTTGCACGTAGCTTTGTAAGGGCAGTAATCACAGGTAAAGTTTCTAGCCTTGTCATGGGTTTTCACATGACGTCTCAATCTTGTTTTCGTGGGGGCACCAAAACCACACATGTCACAGAGGTACTTTTTCTCACCTGTGTGGGTGAACATATGGGATTTGAGTTCTCCACTTAGAACAAATGTCCAATGACACCCTGGCCATGTACATTTGTAGTTGCGATCTCCATGCCGCCTCATGTGACGGGTCAGTTCTTCTGGGGTGTAGAACCAGGCCTTGCACACCTGTCAATGGCCACATAAAGGTAACAGGTAATATAAATTGGTACACATATTATAAAATGTACACAAAAAGGATACAACATACTCACTGAACTCTTATCAAGTTATATATTTTTAACCTGACATTTGGAGTACTTATTCATTCTAATTTTATCTCATTCTCTGTGTGTGGCTGTATGCAATGATTTTGTTTTGGTTGGAAATGGGGGGGAGCCAACACAGCTTAGATTATCCACCCTATTTCAACGATTTTTATCTGTGAAACAAAGCAACCTGGCATGATAATGACCACTTCAGCCATAAATATATCAATGGCCTACAAATATGGGAACCATATTAATACACTAACACCATCTATCTATCTATCTATTGTCCTTTTGAGCCGAAGGCGGCACATAGGGCAGAACCACAATCTCAAAAACAGAAACCTTGCATGCCAAAATGGCACATATTGCGCAGATCACTGCTCTAAAATCTATGACTCTGTTTCCATAATAACACTTTTTACAATGACAGCTTGTCAAGCCATCGATCAACCTCCTTAGTCGCCTCTTACGACATGCCTGGAAGGTCACAGTGTACACTAACACCATATTAGCGCATTATTAATTATAAACACACAGGATGTGTAGAATATCAAACATCGAGGAGGATCTTTCAAGAATAAATTCGTCAAGTGAACTTACATGACATGTGTGTTTCTCTCCTTTCTTTTCAAAATCATGCTGCCGAATGTGCTTGATGAGATGACTGTTGCGTTTGAACTCCTTCCCACAGAGATCACACATGAACATGGGCATGTTAAGGTGGCTGGAGATGTGTCGTCTCAAAGTTAGCCGCCCAGCAAAACCTTTGCTACAGAAACGACAGGTGTATGGACGCTCCCCAGTATGAAGACGAAGGTGCTCCACTAATGTGTCTTTTCTCACAAACTTGCCACATTCAGGGCAAGAAACCGAGGTATCGTTGCACAGGCTGTCAACCTGGAATATTGTAACAACAATTATGCATTTACAACACAGACTGTCAACGTGGAATATTGTAACAACAATTATGCATTTACAACATAGACTGTCAATGTGGAATATTGTAACAACAATTATGCATTTACAACACAGACTGTCAACGTGGAATATTGTAACAACAATTATGCATTTACAACACAGGCTGTCAACCTGGAATATTATAACAACAATTATGCATTTACAACACAGGCTGTCAACTTAGAATATTGTAACAACAATTATGCATTTACAACACAGACTGCCAACCTGGAATATTGTAACAACAATTATGCATTTACAACACAGGCTGTCAACCTGGAATATTATAACAACAATTATGCATTTACAACACAGGCTGTCAACCTAGAATATTGTAACAACAATTATGCATTTACAACACAGACTGTCAACCTGGAATATTGTAACAACAATTATGCATTTACAACACAGGCTGTCAACCTGGAATATTGTAACAACAATTATGCATTTACAACACAGGCTGTCAACCTGGAATATTGTAACAACAATTATGCATTTACAACACAGACTGTCAATCCGGAATCCTAATGCACCTTTGTATGATCAAAAAACACACATAACAGATAGCTAGGAGCAATCTAGTCTAAGAATGTAACAACAACAATTCAACAAAATTGTCAACAAACTCATTGTCTCAGTGAATACCTTTGATAGTTGGACTTCTTCCTCTCCATCTGTCTGACATTTAACTTAGCTTTGATGTTAGCTCTTGTCTGACATTTAACTTAATTTTCATGTTAGCTCTTGTCTGACATTTAACTTAGCTTTGATGTTAGCTATTGTCTGACATTTAACTTAGCTTTGATGTTAGCTATTGTCTGACATTTAACTCATTCATTATCATCTTGAACCCCATACAAATAAATGTATACACAATTATTATTCTGGCTTTTTAATTGATCAAACATAGGTCAAATGCATAGACCATGAAACAACAAGATCTGTAGTTTCTAGAAACTAGCTGAGAACAACTCTAAACAAAATATAGGGAAACTTTGAGGCCAGCTAGATTGATAATTCACTGTGCTCCAAACTAAAAGAATGTGGGTTTGAATACCTGTAGGGTCAAAATTTTTTTTTTATTAGCATGAGCTAAAAATTAAGACCTGAAGACATTGTGACGACTGCTCAGGGCAAGCTGCCTTTATTCTCCAGTCCTATATGCCCTTCCCGCAGACCCCAGTAATAGGATGATGCCTTATATATAGTTTTTTCCTTTTTGTTTCTGAGGCCAGCAATAAAAAAAAATAAACCAAGACAAGTACAGAAGTAACTGAGACAAAATACATCCCAGGGAAGCTGCAGACGAGACTGGGGCATGACTGAACCCAAACCCTTGAACACACAACACCTTGCCATTCATTAGGCATGCATGCTAACTCTAGTCACTTGAAAAAAAAGGACAAATCACCCGGGTGGTTGTTTGCACACACATCTCACAACAGAGGTTGGAATGTGATTTGTGAATGTCAACCTAAAGTCATGTAACAACACAGAGGTGTACTACAACAAAGAATGTCAACCTAAGTCATATAACAACACAGAGGTGTACTAGAACAGAGAATGTCAACCTAAAGTCATATAACAACACAGAGGTGTACTACAACAGAGAATGTCAACCTAAAGTCATATAACAACACAGAGGTGTACTAGAACAGAGAATGTCAACCTAAAGTCATATAACAACACAGAGGTGTACTACAACAGAGAATGTCAACCTAAAGTCATATAACAACACAGAGGTGTACTAGAACAGAGAATGTCAACCTAAAGTCATATAACAACACAGAGGTGTACTACAACAGAGAATGTCAACCTAAAGTTGTATAACAACACAGAGGTGTACTACAACAGAGAATGTCAACCTAATGTCATATAATAACACAGAGGTGTACTACAACAAAGAATGTCAACCTAAGTCATATAACAACACAGAGGTGTACTAGAACAGAGAATGTCAACCTAAAGTCATATAACAACACAGAGGTGTACTACAACAGAGAATGTCAACCTAAGTCATATAACAACACAGAGGTGTACTACAACAGAGAATGTCAACCTAAAGTCATATAACAACACAGAGGTGTACTACAACAGAGAATGTCAACCTAAAGTCATATAACAACACAGAGGTGTACTACAACAGGCATAGAATGTTGTGTAACAACACAGCTGTTAACTAAAACAACCATACAATATCAACCTGATAGAATGAAAACATTAATATCAAAACATGAGTTTGCTTGTCTTATCAAAAAAAGTAGAACAGGAGAAACAACAAACCTGTTTGACATGATCACCATACAACTGAGTGACCAGGTCCTGACCTTTGTGAATGCGTTGCAAGTCTGCCTCACAACTTGGATGTCTGTGGACAGTCTCCATATGCAGCAAGCAGCAGCACTCTTGCAGGAAACGCTTGTCACACATTTTGCACTTGTGCATTTTTGTCTCCCCTGACTGCTCTCGCAGTTTCAACTGGTGACCACGTCCTGAACAATGGATTTTGTAGGCCTGGAAGTGGGAGAACAAGGCAGCTAATAGAACATAGCTTTAGCTAAAGCAACATAACTTACAATTACTAATTATTGGAACATCTGTGTTCACTGTCATTAACAATGACATCACAACTCTTCAAGTAAACCCATGGCTACTCAATCACTTTCAGCATATAATGCAGTCTGAACACTGATGGTTCCAGTACTACCTGGTTGTACACACACCAGGCTCCCTCTGTAGGTTGTTCTTTCTAATTGTTTGATCATAAGGACTGGATCTATTGTCCTGTTGCAGATAGGAATGGTAACAACAATGTGAGGCAAGTCAGCTGCATGGCCAATACTCATGTTTGTGTGTATCCTGATTTTTTTCCCTGAAACACCCCACACACCATGGGTGTGACATAGGAGTTTACCTTCTCAGCGTGAATATCAACCAGGCTGTTGAACTCACCTTGTCTCTGGTTGTTTTCTCATATTCTTTCTTTCTCCCAACAGCAATTGCTCGTCAGCATTGGTATGTTTACTGAGGTATCTTGCATTGTGGATAGAGCTTTGATTATGGCTTTTAGTCACACAGCTTCCTATGTCATTTGATTGTCTTCTAGTGGTGTAACACTAACAGTGGATATCTTCCCTGTGGTCTTTAAGTTTGTGCTAATTAAACCTGTAGTTATGTTCAAAACTAGTCTCCAGACATCACCTCACAGACAGCCATATTGATACCAATTACTAAAATACATTACATAAAAAATGAGGAAATTTATGAAAACATATTAGCATTTACAGTGTATATATCATCAATTTTATATATATATAAGATTTTGTAAACCAAAAAATAAGCAGCAATGATAGATTATCTTTAACTATCATATTCTCTATATCATGGAACACAAAGTATCTCTTCAGTATACAGGTTGTCTTTTTAAAGTTGAGTCAAGTCCCAATTCTTGATCCTTCTCACGCCATTAGACATTGCTTGCATAAGGCTTGTAGCTTTTTTTCACCACCCATCTCTATTCTGGATGAGGTGTTCAATCTTATCTAATGAATCTATGCCTGCCAACTTTGCTTCTCTTATAAGTGTTCCTTTTAGTGTCTCTTCGGGTCTTCCTCTTTTTCTGTATCCTGATGTTTAACACAGAAGAGCCTGTTTTGGAATTCTCTTGTTGTCTCTTCTCAGCACATGTCCGACATGTGTCCATCTTCTTTCCTTAATTGTAGCTGAGATCTTTGATTGCACGGCCTTATTTCAATATTAGCCTTGAATTCATTCCTTTGTGCACAGAGTATTTGTCTTAGGCATTTGTCTTTAAAAGCATTTCGTTTTTTTCTCAATCTCTTTTGATGTCTTCCAGCTTTCACATGCATAAGTAAGTGTTGACAACACATTTGAGTTGAACATTCTAAGTTTGGTTTTCTTGCTTAGTATTTTTTAATGTTCATGTCCCAGTGCCTACTATTTGAGAAATCTCCAATCAACCACTAATATCTTCAGTAATCAAGAAAAGATGATGGTCATATGTTGAACATGTGATGAGGAGAGATAATAACCGGATAACAAAGCAATCCCTCATGTTGGAAACAACAGGTAAGAGGAAAAGAGGCCGACCAAGAGAGACATTGAGAAGAACATTGATTAGAGGCAAAAGCAGCAAGAATCGGCTCCCTCAATGAGATAGAGTTGCTTGCACTGAACAGAGACAAATGGCGAGATTTGATAAAAGATCTTTACAAGGATTGAAAACTGCTAGAATACAAATTTAGATAAGAGAAAGAGTAGAGTATCTGGGTCTATGCCCTATGGGCCGGCTGCGGCTCAAAAGGCCAATAGATAGATAGTGCCTACCAATAATTGCACTTCTTCCCAATTCATTACAAGATACGTTTTATTTTAAATTTTTTAATAAAAGATTAAATTCATAACAAAAATACATTTGTAGCCAAAAACAAATGAATAAAAAATAAATTAAAAAATTGGCAAATATTTAAATCAAAAACTTGTACACAAAAAATATAAGTTTGGTAAACAAGTTTTAAAGAAAGAAATAAAAAACTTACTTTCAAGGACAGGAAATATTGGTTACAAGGCTGACAGGTTAAGATGTCATTGGGGTGGTTATCATTGTAGTGACCTCTCAGCTCTGTGAGATCTGTGGCAGCAAACTCACAGTATGTGCAGGAAAAGATGTGCTTCCCTGCTTCGTTAATCTTTTCTTCATCTAGCTCTTCATCATCCCTATCACCAATCTCATCTTCAGATGGACTGTAATCATCATCATCATCTTCATCATCCTCCCCTTCCTCATCTAGTGCAGTGTCTTCTTTGTCATCTGCTGACCCATTCAAACTTCTGTAATTGCAAGCTTCAATTTTCTCTGTAATATTATCAGACTTGCAGCTCAGTACAAGTGTGGATCTGTTTTCATTGCTGACACTTGTTCTAGTCCTACCATTTGTTCTGTAAAGACCTTTCTGAATCTCACTAACAATTTTGCTATCAGTCTTTATGCTAGGAGATTTTTTCTCAATTTTTGTGAAACCATCTAGATGATCTTTAGTCTTGGCTGACATTTCCTGTGATGGTCTGTTGACCTTGCCTGGAGAAGTTTTCACAATTTTCTTGCTGTATCTGAGTTTTGTTGGAGTTTCTTTCACTCTTTTGTCCAACACTTCATCTTTATATGGTTCATCATCATCAAAGAATTCCATTCTTTTCCTCTTGCGGGTGCTTCTTCTGGGTGCTTCCGCAGGTTCTACTTTTAACTCTGTGCTGGTTTCAGGTACATTGGTCACAATCTTTGGCTTGGGTGCCGTGACTTTTAAACTCTCATCTTTTCTTGGACGACCTGTCAACAACACAAGAACAAGCAACATTGATTAGTTGTAGTGTATCAACAAATATAAACAGCCACAATAAAGTCTGTTCTAAGAGAACAATGAGTTATGATGCTGATGCAAGGATGGTCTCATAGAAAAAAAAAGTGGTTGCATTAGGAACTTTACTCTCACGGTAATAAATTACAATATTTAGGTGGTCAATACTCTACTTTGATGTATACTATCTTTCTTTGAATCAAACAGAATGTGCCTATCAGTAAATTAATCCAGAATCACAAGAGTGCAAAGCTATTTTCATGCTCTGATCTGAAATATAAACTTGATATGGTCATTTCTATATATGTCTTGGACAGTTCTCACTGCATTATTTTAACAAGCTGTCTATAACAAGTCAAAAGTAGTTAAGGTTCACTTCTATTATTCTAGTCTCAAATTTATATATAAATACATTTTACTACTGAATTAGCTACAAAGCAATGCAGTATGGATGAGGCCAATGTAAATAACTGCTACATTGTCAAGCATGAGTAGAAGGCATCTTCTCAAACAAAAACTGAGATGAAAGTAAACGACACAATAACAGAAACACACACCTCGGCCTCGCCTCCTCAATCCATCTAAAATAGCAGCTTTTTTCAAAGTTGTCACTTTAGTGTTCTGGGCCCCTTTCAGTTTGTTAGCAACAACACGTTTAGCATGGAACCTTGTCCTCAGGTGATTGTCCAGCCTGCGCTGATCCAAGAAGCCCCTGTTACACTCACAACAGTTGAACAGGGATGTGTTTTTGTGTACCTGACAAAGTAGACAGACAACCTTATACTGATCTCACAGATTTGTTTAGCTGACATACATTACCTAGAACAACACTTCTATTCCACAAAGAGAAGTTTTGCAAGTGGGTCAATGAAACATGCAAAGGTTAAAAAAAAATCATCAAAAAAAAAACAAATTTTAATTAAAAATAATACTAGTAGAATATTTAGGTACTGTACTGTGTAGAGAAGAGGCAAATAACTGCAGTGCTGGAGTAGTAGCAGGGAGCAAATGGTGGAGTGCAGACAGTACTGTCAACTTTTCACTCAAAGAATGTGCAACAGATTTTAGAACAGATACATTATGATGATAATGTTCAGATGATGAACTTTTAAACATCATCATTATCATCTATTGTCATCTCCGCATCGAAGGTTGGCTCCCATGGGGCGCCATTCCACTCTGTCTCTTGCTTTGATAGTGCAGGTTGTCATAGGTTGACTTGTGCATCTTTTGATATTCCTCGTCTGTTAGTCTTGGTCTGCCTTTGCCTCTTTTACCTTGTATTTTCCCCTCCAAGAATTCTTTTGCTGCTTATGTCTTTTAACATGGCACAAAAATCTCATTTGTCTTGTTTGAATTGTATTTGGTAGTTCTCTTTTCATTTTTGTTGTTTTAAAACTTCATAATTTGCTTTATTTTCCTTCCATCCAATTCTTCCTATTCTATAAATTCACATTTCAATGGCTTCAATTTTCTGTTCTGCTTACTTGTCTAATGTCCATTTTTCTGCACCATACAGGAATGTTGAAAAGATATAACATTTTGCTATTCTTAGTTTTAGCCCTGGTGTTATTTGTTTTGATGTTAGTATATTTTTTATGACATTAAAATTACTTTTTGCCATTCCTATTCTTTTGCTTATTTTAGTTGTACATTCTCCATCACTGGTTATAGTATGTCCAAGGTAGTTGTAGTTCTGAACTGTCTCAAGGTCTATTCCTTCAATTTTGATATCCACTTGTGGGTTTTGTGTATTATCTTTGTTTGTGATCAAACTTTTAGTCTTTTTGACATTCATATCTAATCCATATTTTTTGCTTGTCATGTTTATTTCATTAAGTAATTGTTGTAGATCTTTAGGATTTTATGCTAGTAATACAGTATCATCAACATATCTTAGGTTATTGATTATCTTTCCATTAATGTTTAGGCCTGACATCTCCGTGATGTTTTAAAGATTTGCTCAGTGTATAGATTGAGTTCTTAAATGTTATGGAGAGCCAGTCTTAACATATGGATGTGAATCATAGACAGTAGGACAACAGACAAGAAAATCACTGGAGTCTGTAGAAATGTGGCTTTACAGAAGAATGTTGAGAATACCACGGACAGCTAAGAAAAGTAATGAAGATGTTCTGAAAGAGGTCAAAGCAAAAAGAGAGCTAATTTCCAAAATTATGGAAGAAACAATCATCATTTTTTGGCCATGTAATGAGAAGAGAACAACTGGAATATATTGTAACTACTGGAAAAATTGAGGGACAAAGACATAGAGGGAACCAAAGAGAAAAATACCAGACAGCTTAAGGGAATGGCTTAGCAGAAGGTCAACAACAGAAATGATAAATAACTGTCAAGATCGAAATTTGTGGAGAGACATGATCATCTACACCAGCAGGCCCGGTACTTGATGACGTATCGTCCATGACTCATTTCCTTATAGTAGAACCGGTTCGATGTAGTACTTTAGGACAGGTTTTCTAACATCAATTGACAATTATATGTTACATAGGATGTTTTTCACTCAATGGAATTCTGTCTTTACTCATCCTATTCTGCTTCTTATTTTTTGCAGTGCATCTGCCATCTGATGCTTTGATAAAATGGGCATCACAAAATACAGATTCCACCATTACACCTCAGTGTCAATACTGATTACTGGTGACAAGATTGACTTCACTGGCAGGTGGCAGCACGGTTGTTTATACTGAAATGATAGCTTATTGAACACATTCCTGGTCTGTCCACAGTGCTATTCATCTCTACTGATGCTGACTTCAGATCTCCATCCCTCCAAGACAATCACTGACTGTGTCATCTGTAGTTTATGGTTGAGAGTCGGTAGTATCCAGCCCTCATTGTACTATGGTGGTCTTGTTTCCACTTTACATGGCATCTATGCAGAACCTAATGAACTGTTTAACACAAGAAGCCTAGCTGTCAACATGCACTGACTTTCAGTTTAATCACCTGCAACTTTTTATATAAAGTAATAAACTGGGGACTCTTCCTTTTACTTAGTGGCTATTGTTGAATTAACTCTCCCAATGTAAACATATAAAGAAAGAAACAGTTTGAAAGATTGTAAGCATTAACTAGTTTGACATGAAGCCAGCTAATGTATTTGACAACTATCAACTGGCTAGAAACAGGGTTGCCAGAAAACATCACATTTTACAAGTGCAATATCTGCAAAGTACAATAAATGAGGCATGCCTACACAAAGTAAAAATGGCTGTAAAATAAATACCTTCAAGAAATGCAATTGAAGGAGACTTTTAGCACGGAAGGTCTTTTCACAAAGTGGACAGTCATACATGTTGTATTCAACTGGTTTGACATCCATGGTCACCTGAACCTCTGACAAGCGATCTGTATGTCGTTTCTGGCAATGTCTCTTCATTTTCACTGCAGAGTGCATTCTGACACCACAGAACTTGCACATAATACGTGTGTGACTTTCACGTACAATGCACACCCCATGCCTTTTCTCTACAGCTGCGAAGTGCTCTGGGTACTGAAGGTGTTCCATCATCTATTAAAATGCAGATGACAATGTTAAAATTTGAACATGTTTTCATATAAGAGAAAGAAAAAAACTATATAAACATATTTACTGTAAACACTTTACTCTTATGTCATTTTTTGCCCTTCTTTTACTGTTGCGTGCACTTCTAGATGTAAATATTAATAAGTTCAAAGAACATATTCATAAGCTCAAGGCTGATGACATCACCAGTAAGCTTGTCCAGGTATGGTATCAGTGTTGGCCACAAGGGTGTTCTCTGCTCAACATGTGTTGGCTATGATTGTAGCAGATGTTCGGCAGTCATTTTTTCTGTGCTACAGTCACATTCACCAGAGGTATTGAGCTTATTTGGTTTAATTAGGTGAATCAAGTATTGGTGTGGTTAAGTTGTTCTATGATCCACAAATTGTAGGTAGGTTTTCAGATGAACATGTTTCAGCTGACCAATCTGTGAGAAGGGGTACTTGTCTAGCAGCTGTGACTGGGAAGAGAGAGCCTTAGACATTTCATTGTAAAAAACTAACCAATTGTTGAGGCTTAAAACACTTCTACAACATAATATGTTGTGTGGCTGTCATGGTGTAATCAAACAGCAACATAATACAACTAACTGATCAGACACACTTATTAACCCTGTTCTTTTAAAAAATAAAATATAGGATTGCAGTAACACACCCCCAACAATTTCAATTCACTGTGACTAGAACTCACAGGACCTCTGGGGTGCTGGGTAGTCTACAGGTAAGGACACTGACTACAAGACATGAAGGTCTCAGGTTTGATTCCCACAACAGGCAATTTTTCAAAAACAAATCTTTGGTTTCTTCGTGGCTTTACCTTCCCCTTTCCTCTGCATAGTGAGATCTGATGTCTAACCCTCTCAAATAACTACGAAAAACAGGAGATTATGTATGCATTCTGTGCTTGTTAAATAACACTCGGCAGTTGAAAATCAAAAAGATAAAAAACCAAAATGGTCGCTGTCTAGGCAAAAATTTACCCAAAAAAGTCCAAAACTCTCTGCAATTAAAAAAAAATAAATGAGAGCACCTCTGATGTCTGAGAATATCTGTCCTTATCATAGCAAGGGACACCTGAGCACATGAATGCTGGGGGTAAAAAATAGGAAAGTGATGTCCATGCAAAATTCAGTCCCTCAGAACTTTGCCAGAGATACAAAGCTGGCATACACAAACAACAAAAAACAAATAGCATTGGACCCCTCTTCTGCTGCTCTCCCACTCTCCTAAGTTTTCTTTGACCTTCAACCTTTTACAAGGTTTTAGCCAATTGCATGATCAACCATATTTTTCACTCTATCCTATTCATCTCCAACCTCTGCTGCTGCTCCACAGGCCACTGTTATACTCTTTCCCACAATTAAATGAAATATTCTCACAAAATGTTATCTATGAAAAAAAAGCAACAATCAATATTTTTCAGGCACATCTTGAGAAGAGAGAAGAGAAGAAAGTTGGAATACTTGGTTATAACTGACAAAATACAGAGACAGAGAGACCACAAACAGCAAAGGGAGAAGATACTAGATAGCTTAGTGTCATGGCATGGAAACCAGTCAACAACAGAATAAATAAGATGCACTGTGGACAGAAAATTGTGGAAGGATATGATCACCTATGTCAATCAGTATGGTATATGATGATGAAAAAGTCAAAGCTGTAGAAATGACCTTACCTCACTGTGCCTATGGGTTTTAAACTTGCAGGCCACACACATGATAGCCCCTAGCATGTCCTCGCAGGTCACAACATGACTGGAGCTGCCCATGTGGTCCAGGAAGTCTCTCTGAAGTACACAAGCAGGTCACATTTCAAATTGGCAGAGCATAATCAGTCCTGTCAAAGATAACTGTTGTATGCCAGGAGAAGTCAAAGTAAGACAGGTCAAAGACAGGTGACATCACTCTATTTGATTCATTCAATGCATGCTAACACAACAACATTTGTGATATCAACCTAGTTGACTGATAACAAAAACTTCAGATTATAACAACCTGACATTTTGTCCCATTTGAAGCACATTTAACAAACAAACAAGTGCTAGTGATTTGTCCACATGATTGAACAAGTAAATTGCACAACTGTCTCCGTGAAGATCAAAACCAGAGTCGCATCTTTTCTTTCTTCCTCTTCTGTATATGACACACAATTACTGATCTGTTATCATCTGCCACCAGAATGATATTAACCCTGGATTACGAAACTATAGTAAAAATTATTGCATCAAAACACAAATTCCTCAAAATTTTACATTTGCTGTGTTCAAACATTCCCCCCACCATGTATCTTCAAAATTGGACATTTTGCAATGTTCAAACAAAGACAAATAATGGTAGAACACATGCACATGAGAAAATAAAGAAACTGTCACAAGAGCTGCCATGGATATCAAAGGAAAGGTAAACAATGGTAGGACACATGCACATGAAAAGATAAAGAAACCATCACAAGAGCTGCCATGGATATCAAAGGAAAGGTAAACAATGGTAGGACACATGCACATGAAGAGATAAAGAAACTGTCACAAGAGCTGCCATGGATATCAAAGGAAAGGTAAACAATGGTAGAACACATGCACATGAAGAGATGAAGAAACCATCACAAGAGCTGCTTTGGACATCAAAGGAAAGGCAAACAATGGTAGAACACATGCACATGAAGAGATACTGTCACAAGAGCTGCCATGGACATCATAAACAATGGTAGGAACATGCACATGAAGAGATAAAGAAACTGTCACAAGAGCTGACATGGATATCAAAGGAAAGGTAAACAATGGTAGAACACATGCACATGAAGAGATAAAGAAACTGTCACAAGAGCTGCCATGGATATCAAAGGAAAGGCAAACAATGGTAGGACACACGCACATGAAGAGATAAAGAAACTGTCACAAGAGCTGCCATGGATATCAAAGGAAAGGTAAACAATGGTAGAACACATGCACATGAAGAGATAAAGAAACTGTCACAAGAGCTGCCATGGACATCAAAGGAAAGGCAAACAATGGTAGAACACATGCACATGAAGAGATAAAGAAACTGTCACAAGAGCTGCCATGGATATCAAAGGAAAGGTAAACAATGGTAGGACACATGCACAAGAAAAGATAACGAAACCATCACAAGAGCTGCTATGGACATCAAAGGAAAGGTGAGAGAGAGAGAGAGAAATCAAAGAAACAGCCTGATGAAAAACAATGGAAGCAGAAATACAGTGTAGACCAGACTTAGGGTACCATGACACAGAACCAAACAAAATGAGACTGCTGCTACCCTACAAAATATCTGAGGATGTGTTATCCAATGACTGCTAAGTTGATCTGTGGACAGGGACAAGATAAGAAGGAATTTATTGCTCCTTGAGCCTACTTATGACACAATATGCATCATCATCATGTGCCATACCAGCTGGCTTAGGCATTCATGTCTTTCCACAATTCTATATCCACAGTACATCGTATCAATTCTGTTGTTGACTGGTTTCCATGCCATGACACCAAGCTATCCTGTATCTTCTCTCTTTGTTATCTGCAATCTTTTTTTAACCTGTATTTTGCTTGTTGTAACCAAGTATTCCAAATTTCCTCTTCTCATGATGTGCCAAAATATGATTGTTTCTTTTTGATGTTTTTAGGAGCTCCCTTTTCGTGCTGACTTTTTTGGAATTTCCTCAATGGTCATTTTAGCTGTCCAGGAAATTCTCAACATTCTTGAGAAATCCCATCTCTGTGGCCTCTTATCGTCTTTTCATTTGTTTGTCTACTGTCTATGATTCACTTCCATAGGTCAGAATTGACTTTATTCGTCACTGATGAATTCTCTTTCTCACGTCCATTGACATAGAATGGTTGTACAAGATGTTTTTCATTTTCTGAAATGCTATTTTGACCTGTGCTATTCTTCTACACATAAGTAAGTGAAGAGCCCCGTCACACCAAGTGGCGTATAGGGAATATGGTGTTAGTGACCATACTTTTATAGATCTTCTGCACATGATTTTTGGGGTAATGTGGTCGGTATCACATCTGTGATGCTTTACTTTCCCTGAAAAAAATCAGATACCCACTTAAGGCTGGGTGAACCTGGCAGCCGTCAGTCAGGATCGAACCCGTCCCTTCGTCCTTTGTAGTCCAGTTCACTAACTACTGAGCTATCATGGCTCCCTCTTCTATACATACTATATGAAAATAAGGGATGCCTGTTAGTAAATATATATAGTAGCTACATAGGTTTGAGAAATATGTTCATGATTTTGCGATACGGTTCAATATATAAAACAAGGCTATGTTCTGTCACCGGATTTGTATTCACTTTACAGCAAGAATATTACAAGATCAATAGTAGATATAAAAGGAATTAAAGTCCACTGTCACAACATAAACAATTTGAGATATGCAGATGACAGTCTTAATAACAGACAGAGAATGAACTACAAGAAATGATAGACATAATAGTAAAAGAAAGCAACAAGAAATATCTCAGTCTGAATAGTAAGAGAACAGAAGTAATGATCACATCGGAGAAACAATCACCATCATGCAGCACACAGAAATAAACAGGACAAATCTGAAATAAGTGCAACATGTCAAATATTTGGGCATAATAAAACATCAGATGGAAGATGTACCACAGAAATAAAAAGTAGAACAGTTCAGACCAAAATAGCACTTCAGAAAATGAAAAAAGTCTTATGCAACAAATCTATGTCAATAGAAGTGAGAAAGAAAGTTCATCGGTGCTATATAGAGACAATTCTGACTTATGGAAGTGAATTATGGATAGTAAACAAACAAACTAAAAGACAATTAGAGGCCACAGAGATGGGATTTCTCAGAAGAATGTTGAAAGTTCCCTGGACAGCTAAAAAGACCAATGAGGAAATTCTCAAAGAGGCTAACACAAAAAGGGAGCTCTTAAAAAAACAGAAAAAAACAATCAACATTTTTCGGGCACATCATGAGTAGAGAAAAGTTGGAATACTTGGTTATAACTGGCAAAATACAGGGAAAGAGAGATCATGAATGACAAAGAGAGAAAATACTAGATAGCTTTGTGTCATGGCAAACAGTTAACTGAATTGATACCACAGTGGATAGAAGATTGTGGAAAGACATGATCGCCTACGCCAACTGGTATGACACATGATGAGGTTGATGATTTAGCAATTCTAACTATAACATAAGACTCATTTACTAGTCTCAAACAAAGTATTTTTACAGGATAATTAAAGATATTTCCTCTATCTTGAGCTCATATGAAAACACTGAATATGGACTGCTAATGGACAAACAAAACAAAGCACAATATCAAACCAGGCAATATTTTGTCAAAATCATATAATGTGGCTATTATATGCCACAGTCTCTATCATTTATCTTGGTGATACATTGAGAAAGACATTCATTATTCATATTTTAAGACTTTCATTATTCATATTTTAAGACTTTCATTATTCATATTTTAAGACTTTCATTATTCATATTTTAAGACATTCATTATTCATATTTTAAGACTTTCATTATTCATATTTTAAGACATTCATTATTCATATTTTAAGACATTCATTATTCATATTTTAAGACATTCATTATTCATATTTTAAGACTTTCATTATTCATATTTTAAAACTTTCATTATTCATATTTTAAGTCTTACATTCATTGTAAAGTGAAGTTGTCCCTTTGTTGTCTCGTCAGTACATTATCATGCCATAGACAGAGTTCTCATACTCTTATTTTGGTGATATATTCTTTTAAAGGCCTGTCTTCCAACATAAATAACTTACATAATAATTGTTAAGTGAGATTGTACAGACCTGGCGGTTGAAGTAAAATTGACATATTCCACATTGGAAAGGGCTAAGTCTGATCATATACTTGTTGTACTTGTTCAACATCTCCACAGACTCAGCCTCTGGGTGCTTCTGTGCACGTGCACGATGCATGCGGGTCAAAAGATGTCTAGCCATTTCATATTTGCGTGTAAAATGTTTCTGACAAATGTGACAGTTATGATCTTCAGGCTCCTTTTCTTTCATTTCCACCGTCTTAGATACCCTAAAACAGAGATAACATAACAACTGAGAATGAGAGAATTATCGCTAAACTTGGAAAGGCCAGGTAAATTTAACCTTTGAAAAATTTGATTCTTAAAGTAAATGAACCATTTAGAGTTGATGCTACATATTGTGTGTTGGGTAGTCAAGAAGGTCCTAGCTTCAATTCCACCAGTGGGAATATTTGCCAAAAGTAAAGAAAAATTGACTCCATTGTTTTTTTGTCATATTACCTTCCCCTGATCTCTGGGTAGTGAGATCCAATGTCTAGCCCTCTCTGATAACAGCACTCTCACATGTTAAAAAACCATAGACATCATGGCTCAATCAAGACTAGGATGGTAGTTTAAAGTCATCATTGAAAGACATCAAAGGTCTTCTTCTTCTGCAAAGTCAAAAAGAGTAGGCTGAAATGGTAGCTTTACCCTGCCCAGCTCTTGTTCTAGAAATAGACATTTTATAAAATAGTTCATGAAACTTGTTCCTGTTTTTTTCCCTAACTTTGGTAATCAGTGAAGTTCATTGTCAATGGTAATTCACAATTCTATCTATCTTTCGTTCGCCTGAAGTATTGTCTATATCTGCAATGTCGTTTCCTGTATAAATTTTACTATCTTTTGTCATTCTTGCAGTGGCCCATATAATCTTGTCTGTAGTATTGCATCTATGGACCAATACATTTTCCTCAGTCTACTATATTCAGTAGAGTCTTGAAGTATGTGTTCAGCAGTGTGGGGCGCCTGTCCACAAGTACATGTAGTTGAGGTGCCTATCTTGAATTTTGTATACATGTGACTGTGGAGTCGATTGTGTCCTGTTCTGAGACATATAATGATAACTTATTCACATCTATTCATATTATGAAAGGCATACTGATTTGGGGCATGTGGTCCTCTAATTGATTTGATTATCTGTTTCTTATGATGGTATGTAACCAGTGTATCTGATTGTGTGCCTGTTGCACCTTCCTTTTCCAACTGATCTGCTTCCTCATTTCCTGGTATTCCACAGTGAGATGGGATCCACTGCAGGGCAACCCCATGGTGCTTGCAGAGTTCAATCAATAAGGTCTGCAGATGTGGCAATTTTCTGGATTGTAGTGCCTGGAGTACTGATCTTGCATCTGTCAAAAACACTACAGGTTGTGGGCTAAGATTACTGTTGAGCAGTTTTTCTATTGCCAGCTTTATTGCTTGGATTTCTGCATCGTAATTGTGACAATATTTCCCTGTTGCTTTTTTATTCATATCCCTAGTGTTATTTGGGTACTCTATGTATGCACCTGCTCCTCCATTCTTTACTGCATTCTGTGCTGATCCATCTGTGTACACACGAACCCATAGGTCTTGTGAGTATTCTTCATCTAAGAAACTGAGAGTTGTTTTACGCTGTAGACTATTCTGTTCCTCTTTCTCAAGTATTCCTTTCACTTCTGTCCGTATTTGTATTGACAATCCTGCTTCCTCTGTCCTGGTATGGGCAGTAGGGGTTTAACAACTCTCGGTATGTCTGGTGTTTGTCTACAAATTCGCTTGGCTTGGTGGATAAAACTGCTTCTCTTAAGCCATCATAATGCAAGATTTTGGAATCGGTTCTTCATTGGATGTCTCGGCATGCATGAACATTTTTCTGCCTGTATTAGCATCTTTGTGTCCCTCCATTTTCTCAGTGCTGGTATCCTCCACAATTTCTTCATCTCCAATATTGGTGCTGATTTCATTGCTCCTGTGATGACCCTAAGTGCCTGGTTTTGTACTTTATCCAGCTCTTGCAGTGTGGTGTTTGATGCTGAGCACCATGCAGATGATCCATATTCTAAATGTGGTCATATACTCTGCTGGTAAATTTTACTGAGTATTTTCTCACTCACACCCCACGTGGTTCCACACAGCTTTCTTAGAATAGCCAACTTCTTTATGGGTTGCCTTATTTATCTGCTGTTTCCAAGATAGTTTGTTGTCAAATGTAACTCCGAGATATGTAGCTTGTATGTCTTCTTTCACAGGTTCATTTTTTATGCAAATGGCTTCTGCTTTTCGTTTTGGGGGAGAGTGAAAAGTGTAGTACTGCATTTGTCTGTATTGATGCTGATACACCATCTATTTGTCCATGAATTCAGTGCATTCATAGCTCTTTGCAACAAAATGGAGGCCACTGTTGCATACTCCTCTGTGCACCACATTACCAAGTCATCTGCATACATCGCCACTTTGATACCATGTGGTAGCTCAGTAACTAGGTCATTGATGTAGATCAGAAAAAGTGTTGGAGATAGTACCCCTCCCTGTTGGACACCCTGGCGCAGTAAGACCTTCTTACTTTTAAGACCATCCAGTTACACTCTGGCTCTCCTGTTATGCAGGTATGCTTTGACCGATTTGAACACCCTGCCATTTACTCTGTAATTTCTCAGTTTCTTCAAAAGCCCTTCCTTCCATACCTTATCAAATGCTTTCTTTAGGTCTATCCATGCTGCTAGTACCAGTTTCTTTTCTTGAAACGCATCCTCAATTTCCTGGGAAAGATAGGTTGTCTGATCTTTGGTAGAGTAACACTGTCTAAAGCCTGCTTGCTGTGGGACAAGGAAGTTTTCACTTTTAAGGTACCACTGCAGCCTGAGATTGATTATACATTCCATTGTTTTACACAAACAGCTTATAAGACTGATTGGTCTATAGCTGGATGTCGTTGAACCATCTTTTCCTGGCTTTAGTAATGGTATCATAAATTATTCTTTCCATGCCTGTGGCACTCTACCTGTAGTCCAGCAAATATTGTAGATCTGCAGTAGTTTTGCTTTAGCTACAGTTCCCAAGTTCTTAATCATTTCATTGGGCACTCCATCACTGCCTGGTGACTTTTTCATTTTTAATTTGGATATTGCCAGCTCTAGCTCTCTTAGTGTAATGAGTATTTCCATTACTTCATGTGTGGTCTTTTCTTGTCTTGCATTTTGTAATCGCTCAACCGCCCGTGACAGTGGAATCATCCGAATTACTACTAACTCATCTCCCAAACAAAGAAAGGTAACTGTAGTCCCCATCATAGCAGTCTCAGCACACGCCAAAAGACATAAGGCGAAACCGCGCAGAAAGTGAACACAGCCAACTGTTCCCTGTCATACGATATCATCATTCATCGTAAACAATTGGAATATCGAAACATGATCAAAACGGATGAGACACACAGCTCATGGTGTGCACAGAGCACTTAACTCAGTAGCTCCTGCAACAAGCCGGACTTGGAATATGAGGAAACTGCAACAAGGAACACTTTTCAGACATAGCCTTCAATGGTTCCTGCCGCCTATCCACCATATACCAGAAGTTCACGTCCTCCCAAAAATGATGATCGTCATATTGAGAACAAAAAATGTATAGCGCTTGATGATGTTAGGACATCGTTCTTGACTCCAACCGAACATAGAAACACACAGATAGTCGTTGAATTATCCCCGTCACACATCAAACAACAAACCCTACGGTTAGCGTACAGCGAACGAAACACGGTGCAAATTCCCCAAAGAGGAAAATCTTCGGTCGACTTGACAGAGAAGTCCACATTAATGCGTTTCAGTATCTAAATAACTTGCGTCAAACAATTCCAAAGTCGGCCATTGAACAGCACTCAATGTGAAGTAAACCGCATGTCAACACTTGATGGTGAAGGTCACTTTTACAATACTTCACTTGTCAAAAAGAAACATTGCTGTGTGTACTCGGCAGCGCAGATTTGTCCACTTTGTCGGCGCAGATTTGCTAAGTAGAAAATCATTTTGATTTCAACACAGAAAATTGCATCAAAGAGCCGAAATTAATCAAAACCCAGATGCATTTTCTGCAGCGATCGAGAGAACGTGAAACGCTCCACCATTTTGAAACGGAAGTCCTCTCTACGCTAATGTCAATATTATTGTCATTTGCAAAGGAGTCTGCAAAGTGATTAATTACCTGTTAGGATTTTTCAATCCTTCTTCAGTGTAATTTTGGTGTTCCTTTCTGTACCCTCATCATTCAGCTGTTTTACAAGCTTCCACACTTTTCTTGTGTCTTATTCAAGATTCAAGGTTATTTTCTGCTTGCTTTTAAGATATTTCCATGTCATTGTGCAGTTGCTCTAGTTCACTACTTCAGTATGGTTTGTAGTGTTTCCGTGCCCCTCTAGGTATTGTTTCACTGGCAGCTTGTATTCTTAGTCTACTGAATTCTTTAACTATTTTGTTGAGGTCTCTGTATTTAGATCTTTAGTCAGTACACTGGTGTATTATTGATGCATTTTCCAGTCTGCCTTTCTGTAATTCCATCTAGACAGAGTGCTGCTCTCCCTGACGGCCTCATCTTGCACCACTAAAAAGACTGGTCTGCGGTCGCTGCTTCCAAGTTGTTTCCCAACAATATGTGTAATATTCCAATCCAGGTCTGGTGTAGATGTGGTATGCCATGATCTGGAATAGAATGTTGGTGGATCTGTTGTCTGGTTTAACAGTATAAGCCCATTGTCATCCTGCCAATTTTCAAATTCTTCACCTCTCTTGTCCATATGTTCATAGCCTCAGCTCTGTGAATGGCTGTTAAAGTCTCCACATACAATTATTCTTTCTTTTAATGAAATTGTATCTAGCGCTAGTGGGCGGTCACTCGGACAGTAGTTGTTTAGTAAATGAAAGTCTGTATTTTCAGTCCTGAGGTGCAGTATTTGATATTCAGCCCCATCTATATACACTTCAAGCTGACATGCATTGATGTTGTTCTTTACAAGGTAATTCACAATTAATTCTGAAGTCCTTTTGGCTGTTTATGGCACCTTCATGAGACAAGGAAACCACTTTATTCTGTGACAATATTTACTTGATTGAAAAACCTGAACTATTAATTTTAACTTAAGAAATCTTTGATTTAGCAAACCAAATGACATGTTTACAGAACTAAATATCTGGAAATTACTTTCAAAATACTGAACTTGATGAAATATGCAAGGATTTTATTTAAACTCAAAAATTATAGATTAAATTGTAGAAAAACCTTAAGAAAGATCAGCCATACTTTTTAATTATGCTATTTGTATCTAAGATGTGGCGTGCCAGACAATACGAGTTAATAACGTTGACAATATTTATTTTCCAACTATCACATTTGTCACACATGAACAGCTGGTGCCTCCCATGTCTACGACACAGTGGATAGAAACAGGACAAGGTAAGGGAATGCTAGATTTGGGCAAACTATGAGGTGGCTCATCACACTTAAAGAATGTAACAGTCACAAAGATCAATCCAGTTCAGCATGAAAATGTCATCAGTTAGTGCAACTATGGCAGCACTGCAACAGGTCTTGCAAGCCAACAGTGGGTATTTTATTAAAAGAAGATGAGCTGCAAGATCATACATCTGCATTTATACTGCTTCAGACAAATACAGCATGTTAATGCAAATACATCTGGTTAACACTCAAGTATCTGGTTAACACTCATGTATCTGGTTAACCCTCAAGTATCTGGTTAACCCTCAAGTATCTGGTTAACACTCATGTATCTGGTTAACTGGAGACAAATAATAATAAATGAATTATTATAGAGGGAAACTTCCGAGGCGATAATTCAGTGAATCATAGGAGGAAGAGGTATGTTTTACAGTACTCAGAAAAAAAAGCACAAATAAACAACAGAAAAAAACAAAGAACAATATATGGTCCGAAGCAGGATCGAACCCATACTCCTTGGCACTGCGCCTTGCCACGAGAAGCTATGATATCTGGTTAATACTCATGTATCTGGTTAAAACTCAAGTATATAGAAGCATTCAGGTATCTAGAGACATTCAAGTATCTGGTTAACACTGAAGTATTTGGTTAACACTCAAATGTCTGGTTAACATTTAAATCATGTTAACACTCAAGTATCTAGAAACATTAAAGTATCTGGTTAACACTTGAGTATCTAGAAACATTAAAGTATCTGGTTAACACTCAAATGTCTGGTTAACATTTAAATCATGTTAACACTCGAGTATCTAGAAACATTAAAGTATCTGGTTAACACTTAAATGTATGGTTATATGGCCCTTTTCGTCTTGTCAGACGGTCTAGTGGAGGCTATTGCGTATTTTTATGAGGTATTGTTTTTGCCGAACAGCTTCTCTCGTGGCTAATTCTACCAATGTTTGACAAACACACGCGGTCACATAATGAACAGGTCAGGCTCGCTGGTCCACAGGGTTTACCATCCTTTTTCATGAGTCTCTTCTCTTCTAAGTCCTGTCTTAGCACAGTCTCAAATGTTGTTATACCGTTCCTTATACATGCTATCCATGATGTGTGATCACTTGCCAGATGTTGCCAGTCGTTTTCAAAGATGGAGAAGTCTTTCAGAGATGATTTGCAGATATCTCTATATCGTAGTTTAGGTCTGCCGATTTGTCTTTTTCCGTGTTTTAGCTCACCATATAGTATTTGCCTAGGAATGCGTTTTTCTTCCATCCGTTGGACATGCCCCAGCCATCTTAGTCTTCGACTTCTGAGCATCGATATGATTGTTGGGGTCTTAGCACGTTGCAGGACAGTTAAGTTGGTTATTTTGTCCTGCCATTTGATGTGCATTATTTTGCGGAGACATCGCATGTGGAAGACATTTAGTCTTTTTTCCTGGTTTGAGTATGTTGTCCAGGTTTCGGATCCATATAGTAGTGTGCTAAGCACACATGTTTGATATATTAGGAGTTTAGTCTTTCGAGTTAGTTTCGTGTTGTTCCATGCCCTTTTTGTGAGTTTGCCGAAGGTCGTAGCTGCCTTACCAATTCGACAGTTTATTCCTTCATCAAGAGAGATGGTTTGCGTAACTGTGGATCCAAGATATGTAAATTTCTGTACTGATTCTAGTGGGCAGTCTTTTAGAGTATTAGATAGAGGTTTGAAGTCACCTTGATTTAGTATTACTGTCTTCTGAACATTAATTGACAGTGAAAAAAGGTCGCATGCTTTATCCAGGTTGTTGATCAGCGACTGTAGGGTGGCCTCACTATGAGCGACTAGGGCTGCATTGTCAGCAAATAAAAATTCTTTAAGTAGGGCAACATTGTTTTGGTTTTTGCTCTTAGTCGTGCTAGGTTGAATAGTGAGCAATCTGGTCTAGTGCGAATGTAAATATCTCCTGAGCTATTTTCGAAGGCGTAATTTAGGAGGGCAGCAAAAAATATACCAAAAAGGGTGGGGGCGAGGACACATCCCTGTTTCACTCCTTTGTTGACTTTGAAATTCTCTGATGGACTCCCATCAAAATGGACTTTGCCATTCATGTCTTCATGGAAGGAAATTATCAGCCTAAGTAATTTAGGAGGGCAGCCTATGCCTTCTAACACCTTGTAGAGACCATCTCTGTTTACTGTGTCGAATGCCTTTGTGAGATCCACAAAGGCAATATAGAGCGGCATATTTTGTTCCCGACATTTTTCCTGCAGTTGTCTAAGAGTGTAGATCATATCTATGGTTGATCTCCTGGGTCTGAAACCGCATTGGGACTCGGGAAGCACCCGTTCTGCAAGTCTATGCAGGCGATTAAGTACGACTCTAGCAAAAGTTTTGCCTGTTGTGCTAAGGAGAGAAATGCCTCTGTAATTATTGCAGTCGCCCCTGTCTCCTTTATTCTTGTACAGCGTTATAATCTTGGCATTTCTCATATCATGAGGTATTTCTCCGTTTCTCCAGCATTTAATTAGCAGTTTGTATAGGTGTGGAAGTAGTACGCTTAGGTTGTCCTTTAGTACATCTGTGGGAATGTTGTCATTTCCTGCAGCTTTTCCTCTTGAGAGGGCATTTATAGCGTCAGCAAGTTCGTTCATAGTAGGCTCAACATCCAGTTCAAACATTGTAGGATATTTGGGTATTGATTGTGCTAGAGCTGTGTTTGCTGGTCTGTCGTCACTGTATAGATTAGAGTAGTGTTCAACCCATCTTTGCATTTGTTGTCCCTTGTCAGTAATAAATGTCTGGTTAACATTTATATATCTTGTTAACACTCAAGTATCTAGAAACATTAAAGTATCTGGTTAACACTCAAGTATCTAGAAACATTAAAGTATCTGGTTAATACTCAAGCATCTAGAAACACTCAATGTCAAGCTTTTTTAACATTGGGTAGAAGAGCAACATACATGACAAAACAAGAACAACACATGTGACACAACAAGAACAACACACATGACACAAGAGCAATGCACATGACAAAACAAGAGCAACACGTGACACAACAAGAGCAACACACATGGCACAACAAAAGCAACACACAAGACACAACAAGAGCAACACACATGACACAACAAGAGCAACACATGACACAACATGAGAAACACATATAACACAACAAAAGCAACACATATGACACAGCAAGCACAAAACTTGATACAGCACAGAGAATTTTACAAGAAATCTTTATGGCATGTGTGGATGGAATAAGTAAAGTGGCAAGAATGGCTACACCAAGTGATGATTAACATACTTGCAAGGGTCACCTGGAGACCAAATGTTTTCCTGCTTCTCTTTGTAGATGGTCTCGTTGTGGACGTCAATCCTGATAACGGTTCCATCACTACCTTTGTACTCCCTGAAGCCTCTCTTCAGCATAGCATCTTTGTGCAGTTTTGTTTCACAATGGGTTGAAACACAACAGCATTACCAAAGTACAAATCACAAACCTGAAAAATGATCAGCACACTTCAACCAACCAAATACAAAATATTCAATTTATTCAGTTAATTTGTTATAAATGTTTTCAGAATACATTTTGCACTATAATATGCTGTATTTCATATTTGTTTTCTTGTCTTGCATGAGCTTTCCCTTATTACAAAAAATTCTTAAATGTGCATCCTTCAGATACACCATTAATTTAGCTGTGGGATTTCTTTACAAACAAAAAAAAAAAAACGCTGTACTTCTTTAACAAAATGCATTACATTTTCAATGAAAAGGTTAAAACAGTGGATGTATTATAAAAAGCAGTACAACGTGCTTTAGTATTATAGCACATGCTGAGAGTACTCACAGGACAGTAACATCCATCATTTCCTCTCCTTGGCTTCTCATGTGATGCCTCAACAGATGAAACATCATTCTCATTTTGTTGACAAGCTGTTGACTTCTCATAAATGTCATTGTCTTCCAGGTAGTCTGTAGCTGTCCTCTCCTGCTTTTTGACCTCAGCTATTTCTTTGTGCTGTGGCTGACTGAAGTGCAAAGAGTAGGAGTTCCTGTCCACAAAGTAAGAAAGACAAACATTACAATAGAATGTTTTGCCAGCATCATTTTTACTTCCCCTGGATTTGGCTGGCTTTCTCAAAATATTCTTTCTGCAGGCTGGTCCTGGACCATGACCAGGTTTCCATTTGCCTGCTATGGGCAGACGACGTTTGGGTCCTTCACCTGGTTTCCATTTACCACCAGTGTGACCTTGTGGAGGGTGTGCTGATGACTGCTGATCTTCATCTTCATCACTTAACCAGAAATGTTCACCATTGCCACCTTCTCCTTCATTGTCTGACACACCAATGAAGTCTTCATCACTGCTAAACTCTAAGTTGCTGAGGATACTCGTGATTGGTAGGAGTGACTCAGCATGAATATCATCTTCCAGAATTGACAATCTCTGCACTGCTTTGATCTTAGGCCTGGGTGGAACCTCTTCATTGGCACTTTTCAATTCAAGGGACTGAAAGAAGTCTGGACAGTGTTTGGGAGAGAGCAGGGCATCAGTTCCTAAATCAGGATCATTGAAGTCATCAGCATTGTCAATAAATTCAGACATGGGAGATGTGTCCCCACTGTAAGTGCCAGACTCTTGTACATTTTGATTAGATTGTTGTCGAAGATCTGAACACACATTTTTGTTATAGTTGCCTGTATGGTCACCTCTATTGCCAGCCACCAGCACACTTTTCAAGTCATTTGTGCTAAACTTCTGCTCAACAATATGGCTTTCCTGAGGGGTGGCGTGAGCCTTAAAATGTTCAACATAGTTCAGCAAGCCTACCACTGTCTGATTGCAGATCAAGCACATATGATTGCTGTTGTCTACGTAATCCATCATATATCTGGAAATTAAAATAATTCAAATAGTGCATATGAAAACAATTTATACAAAAGTGATCATAAAACAGAGTTTTATCACAGTTCAAGAGATCACAAGGCATGGATATGAAAACAAGAAACAATAGACATTATTATGTTTTAATTAACTTCACACTTGTACAATTGACTCCATTAAAGTATGAAACATAATTAAAGGTTCTCTCCATGTCTTTAAGTGTTTGGGAAATATGGTGCTACTGTTAGTGACCATATTTATCAATGACTAATGGCACATTCTTGATGGGGTGGTCAGTATCACACCAGGTCAGCCTTGCTTTCTAGAAAGAAACTCTGGTACCCTTTTTTTTAGAGGCTGGGTGAACCTCAAAATCTTGTTGGTCCAAAAAACAAACAAAATTGCTGCATCTGGGACAGAACTCAGATCCTGCTGATCAGTAACCAGTCCACTAATTACTCAGCCACCAAGACTTAAGTAGTGAGAAGCATACATTTTATTTCAAAGTTGCAATGTGTATATGTATCTCTTGTGTCTGATATAAGGTATACATCTTTTTTTCATTATACGCAACAAATTGTTTCAACACTATCAAACTCTATTAAAAGTGAAACAATTAAGGTTCTCTCCAAGCCTTGCTAGACATATGGGAGATTATGATGTTAGTAACCATGTCTTCCATGACATCTTTTGGTGATGTGGTCGGTATCATCCCAGGCCAGCATCACTTCCAAGAAAAAAATCTCTGATAACTATTTTGAGAAGCTGAGTCTGACCCTTGTCAGTCTAAAAAAGATCTGCCACTTCTGGGAATCAAGCCTGGACCCTTCTGATCAGGAAGTGAGCACACTAACTACTCAGCCACCAAGGCTCCGAAAGGGAAAGAGAGACAAAGCTTATTAAAAGAAAAACCACTATGAGATATATTATGACACTTTAGAAAGTTTTACACATAATGAAATAGTTAATGACTTTGGGGCAAAGATATGTCATAACAGTCAAACAGAAACAGTTATGCAAGATTGGCAAACTCAGAATCTGATAGAGAGCAAGATGGAGAGATCAGAAGTTGGAAGAGCTAAATTTAGAGTTTAGCTTTTTTAGCTGCATGTTAACCAGCAGCATCATAATAACTGACTATATGGACAACAAACTTAACACAATGAATAAAGCAATGTACCATGTTTCTTGTAATTGTTCCTTATTCATCTTATATTTAAGCGACATGTATCTGCCTCATATCTTTCTACATATTAATTAATTTGAGTTGCTATTAACTTCTTATTGAAAATAAATAAATAAGTTCATGCATTAAATGTAACACGGGAGCCGCGATAGCTCAGTGGTTATTGAACTGGACTACAAAGGACAAGAGGTAGGGTTCGACCCCAACCGTCGACTTCCGGTTCACCCAGCCTTTAAAGGGTACCGGATTATTTCCTGGGAAAGTAAAGCAGCATGGGCGTAATACCAATCACATTACCCCAAAAATCATGTGCTGAAGGTCTGTAAAATTTATGGTCACTAACACCATATTCCCTACATGCCATTTGACGTGATGGGAGTACTTTACTTTTTTTTTTATTAAATGTAACACTATTTACTCAGAGAACTAAACTACATTCACAGATGTAAAATGTATGCTTTGTAACATAATGAAATATTCATGGATGAGGGCTATCTGCATACAACAGAACTAACATGTTATGGTACACCTACTCATTACAATATCTGTACTGCCAAAGTGTTGGGGAAAAAAACAACACTGCAATCACATTTTAATTATGTAAATTGAGTGGTTGAATTTGGGAGTGTGCACTTCATCAATGTAAAAATATGGTAGATTGCATAAGTGCAGCATGGTTTATACAGATATAAATCATAGACAATCTCGCAATCAGCAAGGCAGAAAATTTATTCATTTGAAACAAAATGCTGCAGAACAATCCTTAAGATACCTTGGATAATAAAAAGAGCAATGAAGACATATTAAACAATTTAAACATTAAAAATAACTGGCTTATAAACACCATTACACACAGGAAATTAAAATACTATAGCCACACCAAACACAGCGAGCTGGAAACCACAATAAAGGAAGGCATGGTTCCTGGGCAACACATTAAGGACAGAGCAAAAAGAAGGTGGCTTGACGACATCAAGGAGACCTTGAACATGACAACAGAAGAAGAGGGAGATCTGGCTAGACACAGATTCTTTCAGATGTGCTGTAGTGACTGCAATGTTCTGTAAAGGACATGTAACCTGATGATGATGAAACTGTACAAGTGTAATGATTAGATGGGCCTATATAAAATGAAGAAGATGTGAACCAACAACTGCTGGTGTGATTATTGTAGAAATGTGCAGAGTATACAAACTCAACTGTGACCCAGTCTAAAGCATAATATGTGAACATATTACATCATATTATTCAGCAAATTTATTTAAGAAAAAAAAAACATTTACTTTTTTTTAAACTCATTCTGAAACTTGTAAGCTGTGTTATATGATGATATGCAATAATAAATAAATATACTGAATGCATCCATAAAACTATTAATTAAAAGAGATGTTACTGTTAACTCCTTGGCTGAATTATTTGAATATTTTGATCATGTCATTTAATCATTTAATAAGAATGAATCTTTAATTTCCCATGCCATGGAATAAAACTACTTCACTTGAAATTATAAATTATATTTATAACTAACAGAAACTAGACATTCTTCATTATGAATTTATCAGTGACTTATAGAGTAAAGTACTGCAATGAATGACATTTTTGTTATGAAGGCACGAAGTCTTAAAAAATTCATTTTCAGCGCCGTTAAAACTATACTAAAGTAAAGTAGTCATCTTACTTGTCGGGTAATTTTTATAATTGTGGAAATAGTAGTAATTTAGTAATACTTGAGTTAATACTGTTACTGTTATAGTGTTATTATTATTATATGATATGGTTTACTACTCTTACTAAACTCTTAGTTTTGACTCTTATTGTCACTTCACTATACCCCTATAGTCTTATGATGTCAAAATATTTTTTTTTAAATATATAATTCAAAATATTAATTGTCCGTTTTCGCGTTTGGTGTTTGTCTCCATGAGATCCCGTGCCAATTATTATATAATTTTATTATCTAAATTAGACTGAGTCTAAACACGTTATCTTTATAAACAAATGAAACAGACTGGTGACGTCAGGACCTGGAAGTCCCCCCCATATCGTATCTATTTTGGTCGTTATGCCTGTAACGCGCACCAGGCGACCTACAACAGGTGCTAGAGTTAAGCAAACGGAAAAGTATGAAGTTCAAATCATTCTTGTGATATCACGACCAGGCTGAGACATGCGATGGTTGCCCATCAAGGCTAATTTTATGAAAAATATATATCCTGCTCTTTCTTATTTATTGGCAAAATTATCAATATCTCATACCCTTCACTGTGGAATATTTCACCAAAAATTGCTTCAAACAACACTGTGCTGAAAATAAAATACCAAATAAGTAAATAGCATATTAACAGTACTATTGTTGTGTTTTCTCAAGACCAATAAATATACAATATGGCGTCTCGTCTGTATGGAAAGGCAGACGATATGTATGTCACAGGACATGCGCAGACCGTCTATTATTGTCCTGAAATGACCGTTGACCTTTAGCAAACTTTCAGTTCCGGTTAATTTTGGAGGTTGGTTTGGATGGGCTTGACCGACGGGGGTCTGGCACTATCGTCTGCTAGTTTCTGCCCAACGTTCCATGGCTTCTTAGCTTGTGTTGTTGTTCTTTCTTACAGGGATGTCTTGACTAGTGAGTACCTTCTTGTCGTCTTGTCCAACACGTTTACAAAATACATTTCATAATTATTAATTGCGAACACTTTCTGTTCTACAAGTTATGTTTGTGTAGAACTACTAGTGTAAATCACAAATGACTCTCATCGCTTCTGCCATGATCCGCACGTAAATTCTGTTTGTCAACAAACCTTCCTTCTTCACACGCAGGTTTTCTCACAGCAAGCTATGGAATATATTAACAATTACACATTCTTCAGAGCGTGCGAGTGTTGTAACAACACGCACGTTATCCCCTGCAACAGTATACCGGAGCCTAAATCCGATAATACCTCTTAGTGAACAAGAAATATCGGTGGAATCCCCGCCATCTGCTGTTTGTTCTAAAGACATCAATCAAAGCTTTCATTGCGTATTGTCAGTCATGTGTCAGGCCGTCTTTATGGCGCCTCGTGCAATCAATCCGGTATCCCATCAATCACTAGAGCTTTTATTGTAAATGTATTTGCACAAGAAAGCAAACAAAGGCGACTGGCTCGGATTTTGACAATGTGGAAGTCATGCATTAAACAGTAGTGTGTGTTTGTGTACGTGTGTGTTGATGTGTTAAAGGAGGGTACGGGGGGAGGGAACAGGTGTATGATCACAGAAGAATTGGGTGGCTTGCTTGTTCTAAAGGTAATATTACGGGTTGGGCTTACAGTATGAGTACTGCCGCTTAGCAGGCAGAAAGTGCACATTTAGACTTCATTTTCAATTGTTCCTCCACTAATGAAGCACGAAGTTAATATCATTTGTTTTGTTTTTTTAATGAATAATTGAAAGAACGTGCTAACAAAAGTACCCGTTACTCTGGCATTGGAAGTGTCTATTACATCTATTTGTACATGCAGCTGATATTAGATTCTATTTAACAATAAATAAAAACAACTAGTAGCTTACTCATCTATTGTAACCAGTATTTGATAAGTTTATTCGCATTTTTCTCGTTTGACTACACTTTGAGTTTCGCTCGTTGTATTGCCTATAATAATAGCAAATTGCATACATTTATTTTATAGTCCCCAATTTTGAAGAGTTTTCTTTTTACAATAAAACATAACAATCATATATTTCAGCGTTACTCATAACATAAGACTAAAGAACAAACCAACGTTTTGATTAGGAAGATCTTCGACATTTTTTCCCTGGTACATTCTAATTATTTCCTCCAGCTTTGCTTCACATTATGTTTATTTCAACCTATACTCCACGTTTGATGCGGCTATATCATAAACTACACTAGTTTTATGTCAATTATACTTTTTTGTGTTAATTGTGCTATATTTTTTTATAGTTGTTTCAGTTGTTGAATAGTTGTGTCGTTCGTGTGTGCGTGTTCCTAATGTAGCTTTATTGAACAGTCATTTTATAAATTCAATGTGTCTGTTTTTTTTTTTTTTCGCCAGCTTACTGAATATATTTTACTTCCCACAATTAATTTATCAAATTAATAAAAGCCATCATAACTGACAAGATTAATAATGAAAGGAGATTGGTAAAACAGTTTTTTTTTTTTTCAAAACGTAATGGAAACCACATGTTCGGTGTTTGTATTAGGAATGGCTAATATTCTGTAATAACAACATTTATTGGATGAAAACTGGCGTCACTGTTAAATTATTTTGTTTTACTTTACTGTGGTATATAAACACACAAAATGCATGCTCACTTGTATGTGTATACGTGCAGTTATATAATTAATACTTTTGCAGCTATACAGTCTAACTACCAAAGGAGGAGTAAGACGTCTCCTTTCCTCCGCTAGTCTTCGGGACACCCTTGGGCAAGGTGAAACTCCCGTTTTACCCCGCCCCCCCCCACCCCTATCAGGGTTATGTGAAGCCATTGGAGCAGATGGTGTTGTGGGAGCAGCCGACTAGTGGTGCTGGTTATGGTCCCCTACACCACGATGGCAGGCAGAGGATCTCAAGTATAGAGACACTGGCTGCGATCTCCGACTAGTACAGTCACTGCCAAGAAGGAAAGGAATGTCAACTACCTTCTTATATTGCCTAGACTAATCATGACAATTCACGCTGCTAAAAACATCAGAAAAGAAACAATCAACATTTTTCGGGCACATCATGAGAAGAGGAAATTTGGAATACTTGGTTATAACTGGCAAAATAAAAGGAAAGAGAGATCGCGGACGACAAAGAGAGAAAATACTGGATAGCTTGGTGTCATGACATGGAAAACAGTCAACAACAGAACTGAAACGATGCACAGTAGATAGAACATTGTGGAAGGACATGATCGCCTACGCCAACCGGTATGGCACATGATGATACAGTCTAAAATAATAACGAATTCTATTTTACTTTACAAAAACTCTAGGAAGCTCACTATAATTTTTTAAATGTTCTAATGTGTATGGTGCTTGTTCTAGAAAAACTGCACATGAAAATTATATTCTCCTTACTCACTTGGATGCATCTTGTTTTAGCTCTGTGCAATATGTTTTATGTCAAACACACACACACACACATATATATAACACACACACACACACATATATATATATATATAATATATATATATATATATATATATATATATGTGTGTGAATTACTACATACACACCAATGAGGCTGTCGCTTAAAAATATATATATCACACTCATAATGTATTTCTTTTTATGTTTTCATTGTATCGATCAAATAAGAGAATATTTATGTTGCTTGAACAGTTTGTGTGAAGGGTGTTACAGCAGCCTTGTATAGACTGCCTTCATTACGATTACCATATTCCCTTCTGGACTCGCCCTTTCAGGTGTTCTTTCAATAGAAGGTGGGTGGTCTAGTATTGTATGTGTAACGTGCATAGGATCAATTGATAACTGTCTCTAACATCCTTGCTCTGCAAGCAATGTGATTTATAGAATCGTAAATACGTGATTAGGGTGGGGAGGCGAAAGTTACAATATGACATGACGGCTGACGTTAGTTGCAAGTGTTTACATTTCCCAAGGCACACCCCATTTCCCTTCTCCCTTCTCTTCTTCTAAAAGGAGAACTGGCTTTGTGCTGTATCGAGCTTGGCAGTGTTAACAAGGGGAGTGGGTGGCCGAATCGATAACTCGCTGTGCTCCAAACCATATCACGCAGGTTCGAATCCCAGTACGACAGTACGATCGATCGTTACTTTCCTTTTTCTGGGGGGAAAGGGGAGAAAAGAAAGGGGGGGGGGGGACAAAAACTCAGACCTCGACACCTCGTGGCGAATGTTCAGAATTTCTTCTTCTTCTGCCTTTCAGCTACTGTTCAGAACAAGCGGCCTTTATTCTCCGGTTCCATATGCCCCCCCCCCCTCTTTTTTCTACAGTACGCTCCAGAAACGGGAAAATGCCATAGAGATGATAAGTGTAAACTTCACAGTATTCGTTTAGACCAGTGGGTGCAAATATCTATTTTGTATCGGGCGATGAAGTGCCTGCTAGTGGGTAACTTAAGCTTTAATGGTTAAAGACACTTCTTAGCTGTCCTCTTAGACGGCATATTGCCTTGTTAACAGTGCTCCCTTTTGAAAGTCAGGAGCAGGCAAATAACTGCAGTGCTGCGGTAAAGCTGGTGGCAAGGAGCAAGTGGTGGAGTGTAACGTACACTCCTACAAGATTTGGTGATAGCTTTACAAAAAAAGAATCACAACAAAATACTGACCTTTCGGCCTTCTTCAGAAAACAAGGACAACACAAACAGACAACAGAAAGATAAACTCTACAACATCTAGAATGTGTGGGACAAGTACATCAATGAGGGAAAAAAGAGGGATAATAAATGAAATGATAACATAAAAGGGACATTTACTATATTATAAGAGAATAAAAATTGATAAAATATTTATTTTAATTAGTAAACTAAGAAATTGTAAACTAAAAAAAATAGAGTAATGATTATATATATATATGTACATAGTATTAATTGTTTAAATTGTTCTTAGTTATCCCACTTGTTATCTCAATTCTTTTGTATCCCTCTTTGATCTACTTGTCCGCTCATTCTAGATGTAGTATTTCTGCGATCCAGAGGACAACTATCAGTGACACCCTCATGCCCTTCTTAGGGCAACAAACACAATATATTTTATGAAATGGTTTCCCTTTTATGAAATAAATAAAATTCTGGAAAATAAAAGTTCCCCAAATAATAAAAAGTCTATACTCTTACTACTACTACACTCAGTACTACTCTATTACTACTACTACTTCTACTACCCCAACAAAAACAAAAACAAAAAAAAAATTCTAGATGTAGTAGAGTTTACCTTTATTCCATTGTCTGGTTGTGTTCTCATTCTCTGAAGAAGGCCGCCTGTAGGCTGAAACATCAGTATTTTGTTGTGTTCCTTTTTTGTAAATCTGTCACCAAACCGTGTAGGAGTGTATGTTACACTCCAGCACTTGCTACTTGTGTAAGTCCGTTTGTTAACATTCTTCTTTTACACGTTCAGAATAGTAGATCCTCGTATGCGGAGACGTTTGTATGTAAATGAACCACGTCTCCACATACGACGATCATTCACATATTAACCGTCCGGTTTGATTCATTGAAAACTAGTATGCTTCCCGACATATCGCAGATATGGAATTATAATATAAAAGATGGATTCATGGAAGGATTGATAGACATACATACATAGGTTGTTTGACGGGTGAATGCATGGGATTGTGTGGGTTGAAAGATATACATAGGTTGTTTGACGGTTGAATGCATGGGATTGTGTGGGTTGAAAGATATACATAGGTTGTTTGACGGGTGAATGGGTGTCCGGTTAGCGCAATCGATAGGCGGTTGGCTTACCACGGCAACAGCCGGGGTTCGTACCCTGGCGAGGACACCTGGGTTTTACCTAAAAATTAGTACCTCTGAAGTCGGAGTAAATCTGCCTGCATGGCGAGGGGCATCCTGTAATGGGATAAAACAGACTTTACACGCAAAATACAGTCCCACAAAATTGAGTGGGTGGGACTTCGTCAGAGGTCAAAGCTGACGAAAGCACGAACGACGGGTGAATGCATGGGATTGTGTGGGTTGAAAGATATACATAGGTTGTTTGACGGGTGAATGCATGGGATTGTGTGGGTTGAAAGATATACATAGGTTGTTTGACGGGTGAATGCATGGGATTGTGTGGGTTGAAAGATATACATAGGTTGTTTGACGGGTGAATGCATGGGATTGTGTGGTTGAAAGATATACATAGGTTGTTTGACGGGTGAATACATGGGATTGTGTGGGTTGAAAGATATACATAGGTTGTTTGACGGGTGAATGCATGGGATTGTGTGGGTTGAAAGATATACATAGGTTGTTTGACGGGTGAATGCATGGGATTGTGTGGGTTGAAAGATATACATAGGTTGTTTGACGGGTGAATGCATGGGATTGTGTGGGTTGAAAGATATACATAGGTTGTTTGACGGGTGAATGCATGGATTGTGTGGGTTGAAAGATAACCAGATAGAAAGTGGGGAACAACAATTCTTCTTGTTTCTCTTCTTCTTCCCCTCTTCTATTTCTCGTCTTCTTCTTCCGTTTCTTTTCTCCCTCTTCTTTTGTTTCTCGTCTTCTCTCCCGTTTCTCTTATTCTTCCTCTTCTTCTCATGTTTCTCTTCTTCTCCCGTTTCCCTTTTTCTTCATCAGTGATAAACTTTTGCTAAACAGTTAAGCCAGCTAGAACAACAAAGAAGACGATGCGCTGGAAATCTTGACATGTTCTCCATAGTTGATCGTCCAGTATTACTAGAAGTCGAATCATTCTTAAGGTCTTATAATCTGCAATCCACTTACGCAGTCTCTGAGATTTGTTTTATGAAGGTCTAGTCTGAGGCGCCAGTGCCCTCCCTGCTCTGACTGAATCTGAATATATATGTCTGATTATGTCATCTGAGATCATTTATAGTATTTTCTTCTGACTCATTTAAGAAACAAATAAAAAAAATCAGTTGTCTTGTTTGAATTGTGTTAAATAGTTCTTGCTTCAATGTTAGCTGGTTCATCTTCGTTTTAGCGCTAACTCGTTAAGTGGGCGTGGATGAGCTGTGTCGATAGTTTACGACAACGCCCCGATAACTGCGCCTTTCGACCCGTCACATCCATCTTCGGCATGGATGAGTAGATTTGCTTCATGCAATTTTTGCCCGGACAGCGTTTTTTTTTTTGTTTTTTTTTCGTTTTGTTTACTCTTTTCATTTTTAAATGTCAAGGGTTCTTTAACGTGCGCGAGTGCACACGGAACCTCCTGTTTTTTGGCCGTTTTCCGAGAGGGCTAGACATCGGATCTCTCTACCCAGAGACTAGGGGAGGGAGGGTAAAGCAACGAAGCACAGCTGTCTGTTGCCAGTATCATGTTCATGTCAGTCTCTTGTCTGCATAATCATTGTGATTATCCAGTATGTATATTCCAGTACGTAGATACCTTAAGTTATGTTTTACTTTATTAAATTGGTGCAATCTTTGTGCACGCATACATTTCCGACATTTGCTGTAATTACTAAGATCTCATAAAGATAATCCTTCAAGGACACTTGTCCCAGCCAGTTGGATTTCTGCTATCAGACATGCAGTGAGAGGATGTTGGTTTCAGTCAGAATATACTCTTGAAGGTTGGTGGATAATGTCTTCAAAGGACTAAACTGCCAGCAATAAAATATATATATATATATATATATATAAATAAGGAAGAGAAGACGCCCCTCCCCACCCCACCCAAACACACACATAGTTAATGCGATCGTCTTTGTTCATCATCATCATCAGGTGCCGCACCGGTTGGCATAGGCGATTATGTCCTTCCACAATTTTCTATCCACATTGCCTCGTATCAATTCTGTTGTTGACTGTTTTCAATGCCGTCATACCAAACTATCTCTTTGTCGTCCATGATCTCTCTTTCCGTCTATTTTTGCCAGTTGTAACCAAGTTTTCCAACTTTTCTCTTCTCATGATGTGCTCGAAAAATATCTATTGTTTCTTTCTGATGTTTCTTATGAGCTCCCTTTTTTTGTTTTGAACTCTTTGAGAATGTCATCGTTGGTCCTTTTAGCTGTCCAGCAAACTATCAACATTCTTCTGAGAAAATCCATCTCTGTGGCCTCTAATCGTCATTTCATTTTTTTGGGCTACTGTCCGTGACTCGCTTCCATAGGTCAGAATTGGCCATATATAGTATAGTCTTTGTTAGGGTACATATACGTTCATGTTTTGAGTTTCGGTGTGTGACAAGTCAAGGACGGACTCTATATAAATAAGTAGATTCAGATATTCATACTGGCTCTATCAGCTTTTGTTCTTAGGACAAACTTATCTCTTTGGGCATTAGTTGTGGCTGATAGTTCATAGCTAAACAAAGGTACATCGCGTTGCTGAAGCTAACACGATTGTAACAAGATCTTAATAGCATAATCATCATCATCGTGGCTGTCGTTTAACAATCATGACTCTCCACAACTCCCTGTAACTCATGCAGCATTGATATAGCGTTTTTGTTTCCTTTTTTTTTCTGCTTATAATATTAGACGATACAATATGTTCTCTCCTTTGTCCCCTGTCTGTGTCGTCATGTTATATTTCCCCGGAAATACTTCTTGCTGCCCAATATGTAAACTTCATATGCGCATAATTGATGACAACAATACTATTTTGTTATGTTGTTTTTCAGATGGTACTGACAGGTTCTTATTGTACAGTGATGTCTGTGGACATTTCCTTATTAATGTTCTTGCCACTTCAACCAAGTAACGTATATGCGTGCGTGTAGTGCAGTGTTTGTGTGTGTGTAGAGATTCATTGATACAACCTCTTGGAATGAAATGATCTCGTTTGTTCTTGTAATGATAGCAAGCAATACTAGTGCTGGTTTACAAGAACTGTGGGAGTGACGGGGGTAGTGTCCATGGTAAGGTAGTGATCCCCAGGGTCATGATTTGCATAGAGCATTGCTCAGCAAAAGAAGCCATCAAATACAGGCCCGACTAGCGAGACAGCTGACAGAACCGTTGTCGGATTTGGTGAGACAGCTCTGGGTAGTGTGTGCTCCTGCTTTTTGACTAAATTATTAGATATGGTATTCTGTGTGTGTGTGTGTGTGTGTGTGTGCGCGCGCGCGTGTGGTTCGTGCGTGTGTGTTATCATTCACAGCAACCTCCACCTTCCTTCCTCCTCCGATTGGCAGTTTTGTTTTCTAATTTCTGTCTTCTATTTTTTTTTTGCCTAGTCATCAGTCATCATCATCATCATCACCATCAAGTACCGTGCCTGCTGGCGTAAGGGATCATGTCTCTCCACAACTTTTGATATCGACAGTTATTTATCATTTCCGTTGTTGACTTTCTGCCAAGCCATTCTCTTAAGCTGTCTGGTATCTTTTCTCTTTGCTTCCCTCTATCTCTTCGTCCCTCGACTTTTCCAGTTGTTATAATATTTTCCAGCTTTTCCCTTCTCATTACATGACCAAAAAATGATGACTGTGCTTTCCAATCATATATGCCTGGAGTATTTATCAGAAAAAAAATGTCCATAATCAGGCAAGACAACCGCCTGTAGTAGATGATTCACTTCTCACTATTCTAATCGCATTGACTAACGAAATCACTCACAATCGCATAAATAAATACCAGGAAATTGGCTGGAAATGTTACCAGAAATGTTAGACATTGGCATAGCAACGAGAGCTAAAATTAATGCGTTACCTCAGAGCTTGTTGTCTTTAGACGCCGCAACGCAGTGAACATTTTTGTATTATTAATGTGTTCACCGCAATGTTGCCTTGCTACAGCTTATCTGAAATCAAAGTTGAACAACTTAAATTATTTACTACGTTCAGTCTGTTTACGTCTCACAATAATTACATATTTCTCTACTTTAATAGTTTCTCTTTCTCTCCCTCGCTCTGTCTGTCACCCCCCTCTCAACTAGTCTACCCACACATTTTAGTTATGGATAAATCGATACTTTTATCCGTTATTAATTTTGCATTATTTTTCACTTGTTATCTCTTATATTTTATTGGCTGTCCTCCCTGCCACTCCACGTCATTAGTCCCTGAATACCAACTACCAATTCCCCCATCGCAATACCAACCTTCATGTCAATTTCCCAGTCTGTCTGTCTCCATTTATTCCTGTCTGTGTACTTTCCCACCACAGAGACTTGCTATACTTTGTCTCATGTCTGTCTGCATTTCTTTATTAACTCAACTTCATGCTTTGGTTTTGTCTTCACCATTTTCACACAAAATCTCTTGTTAGCCTCCCCTCCATCCCAAGCCTCCCTCCCTATTCTCTCTTCCCGTCAGAGCCTAACATTATCAGTGACAAATGTAAGAGACTGTTGGTGCTGATAACATTGATTTAGTCCGCCTCTCAGTCTGTTCGTCTATCCTCCTATGAGATGTTCAACTCACCCAAATGTGTATTTTTTGTTTCAACCAATAATGTTTGTGTCGGTTACCTCATTGTATCTCATAGACTTGTTTTCACCGTCGCCATATTCTCCTCTTTCTTTTCAGTCACGAACTCTCCACTTTCCATATCTTTCCACTCTCAATAAATCAAAATCCACTCTACAATAAAATTACCTCCAGAGTCGGAAGAGTGATCGAGGGGTGGAAACGGGAAAAAGGTGCTGGACGAGGGTATGAAGAAAACAAGGAGGAAACAGAGTTGGGGTGGGAAGGTGTTGTATACAACAAGTTAATGGGTACCTCGATACACTGCTGCTGTGGTCGATGTCCGACAAACGTTGCAAATATTCTTGTAGAAACAGTCGTTACTTGACACAGGAACATGGGGACGGAGGTGTGACGAGTGTAGGTTTGGGGGAGGGGGGGGGGGTGTTTGCGAGGCCAGAGACGAGGGGGGAGGGGCCTGGGTGGAGACGCCGTGGCTAAAATACAGCCAAGATTTATGGAAGCATCTAAAGTAATGGATTATCAGTCAGGATGAATTACTAGCAATGACAGGCCTGCTATTTAGTGCGCCAGTCCCGTGAGACCAGCCGTTCTCTCTCTCACCCTCCCCTTTCACTCTTTTTCTGTCTCTCTTTCTCCCAGAATTTATTTTCCAAGGTGTTCTCGTAAATCAGTCATTTTAAACACATTGAGTGCTTGTTTGGTTCTTCTTGTTTTTTTCCTCCCTCTTTTCATCAGCTTGTCCACCGCACTACTACTTCCTTGAATATTTGTAATCTGCTGTTTTTCCTTGCTGTCACATTCAATATTCTTGGCCAAAATCTCCCGGGTAATTGTTTTTCTTGTATTAAAATAAAGTCAGACCATGCCAAATTCATAACCTTATTCATGCTGTCACAGATCATTTAGTATTTTTGGTTATACACGTAACTTGCTGTCATAAACAGAAGTATATGCCTAGGGAAATCCCAGCGTTTTGTTTCCTGGAAACATCTTACATTTCTCTTTCTTCATCGTCATCAACAGGCTTTCAATTAAGAGTGGATCACGTGTTTCAGCTTTTTAAATAGCTTATTATTTTTGTCCCATCTATCTTGGAAACATTTCCAGTTGTATCTATGTTTTATTTCTGCCCAGTGGTGTCAATCAGTTTCTTGTTCTCGTTATTTGTGTGTATTTTCCAGTTTCAAGTGTCTTTTGGACCCTGTCCTGTTTGTGCTGTTTTAAGCTGCTTTTCTTATGCATACTAGCCGTCGTATCGCCCCTGGTACTTTATTGTTTGGCTGTTTGCATGAGCTTCTACATTATGATCTTATCAAGCCATCTCTCTCCACCTGTGCCCAGTCTACAGCCTGTTGCCTTCTCAAGGTAACATTTCAGTTATAATAATGGAAACTGTGCAGCATTTATGTACATGAACCTACTACATTCCACTCTTTCTTAACATTGGTATGTTATGGGAGTGGTTTTAATCTGTGACACCAGACATAATGTATCATTCATTTTAGCTACAATAGATATGTACGCGTGTATGGTATTTAGTAGTAAAAAAAAAACCTCGGCACATGATTTTTGGGGTAGTGTGGTCGGTATTACGCCCGTGCCGCTTTACTTTCCCAGAAAAAAAATTCGGTACCCATTAAAGGCTGGGTGAACCGGAAGCCGTCGGATGGGATCAAACTCGACCTCTTGTCCTTTGTAGTCCGGTTCACTAACCACTGAGCTTTCGCGGCTCCCTTATTTAGTAGTAAGGAATGTTGTTAACACAAAACATCAAAGATTGGACAATTTGAGAGGTTTCGAAGATGCGGTATTCGATATTTAACCACAAAGATGTTTACATGTTAAGATACAGCTTTCTCTAATAATTTTTTTTTATGTATAATAGAAGAGGTATGTGTGTTTTATCTTCCTGTATAGAGACCAACGAGAATGTATAATAGAAGAGGTATGTGTTTTATCTTCCTGTATAGACACCAACGAGAATGTATAATAGAAGAGGTATGTGTGTTTTATCTTCCTGTATAGACACCAACGAGAATGTATAATAGAAGAGGTATGTGTTGTATCTTCCTGTATAGACACCAACGAGAATGTATAATAGAAGAGGTATGTGTGTTTTATCTTCCTGTATAGACACCAACGAGAATGTATAATAGAAGAGGTATGTGTGTTTTATCTTCCTGTATAGACACCAACGAGAATGTATAATAGAAGAGGTATGTGTTTTATCTTCCTGTATAGACACCAACGAGAATGTATAATAGAAGAGGTATGTGTGTTTTATCTTCCTGTATAGACACCAACGAGAATGTATAATAGAAGAGGTATGTGTGTTTTATCTTCCTGTATAGACACCAACGAGAATGTATAATAGAAGAGGTATGTGTGTTTTATCTTCCTGTATAGACACCAACGAGAATGTATAATAGAAGAGGTATGTGTTTTATCTTCCTGTATAGACACCAACGAGAATGTATAATAGAAGAGGTATGTGTGTTTTATCTTCCTGTATAGACACCAACGAGAATGTATAATAGAAGAGGTATGTGTGTTTTATCTTCCTGTATAGACACCAACGAGAATGTATAATAGAAGAGGTATGTGTGTTTTATCTTCCTGTATAGACACCAACGAGAATGTATAATAGAAGAGGTATGTGTTTTATCTTCCTGTATAGACACCAACGAGAATGTATAATAGAAGAGGTATGTGTTTTATCTTCCTGTATAGACACCAACGAGAATGTATAATAGAAGAGGTATGTGTTTTATCTTCCTGTATAGACACCAACGAGAATGTATAATAGAAGAGGTATGTGTTTTATCTTCCTGTATAGACACCAACGAGAATGTATAATAGAAGAGGTATGTGTGTTTTATCTTCCTGTATAGACACCAACGATATTGTATAATAGAAGAGGTATGTGTTTTATCTTCCTGTATAGACACCAACGAGAATGTATAATAGAAGAGGTATGTGTTTTATCTTCCTGGAAAGACACCAACGAGAATGTATAATAGAAGAGGTATGTGTTTTATCTTCCTGTATAGACACCAACGAGAATGTATAATAGAAGAGGTATGTGTTTTATCTTCCTGTATAGACACCAACGAGAATGTATAATAGAAGAGGTATGTGTTTTATCTTCCTTTATAGACACCAACGATAATGTATAATAGAAGAGGTATGTGTTTTATCTTCCTGTATAGACACCAACGAGAATGTATAATAGAAGAGGTATGTGTTTTATCTTCCTGTATAGACACCAACGAGAATGTATAATAGAAGAGGTATGTGTTTTATCTTCCTGGAAAGACACCAATGAGAATGTACAATAGAAGAGGTATGTGTTTTATCTTCCTGTATAGACACCAACGAGCAAATTAACTAAAGTAGCAGTGACAAACGACTGTGCTAGTCATCCATTTATGAACGTCTACGTGTTGCTTATGCGTTGTGTGTTTGTTTTCCTTCCGAGTCATATAACATTGCAACTTTGAAGCTGTGCATTATAGCTGTACAGTGTCGTCGCCCCCCCCCTCCCCTCGTTAAATGTAAATAATAATACACAGGTTTTCTGGTATACCTGAGATTGTGCACCTGACTTGGGAAGCTAACGGTAGTTTTGAATCCCCACTAAAGCTATAGAAAGTATGCTCTGTTGTGAGCACTTTTAGCAGTTTCTTTTTTCTTCAAAGTGACAGTGTTCGACTTGGGCTTGGAAGAATAGGGAGAGGTGAGTGATCCCAGTTATATGTGCATTCCACTTGTGTTCATGTTAGAAGCTTAAATAAGGACCTTACGCCGCCGCTTCAATCTGTTAACAGTGCATTTGCAGCTGCTCTTTTCACCGCGGCTTCAACCCATTAACAATACATTGACATTCTCTCTTTTCACCGCGGCTTCAACCCGTTAACAATACATTGACATTCTCTCTTTTCACCGCGGCTTCAACCCGTTAACAATACATTGACATTCTCTCTTTTCACCGCAGCTTCAACCCGTTGACAATGCATTGACATTCTCTCTTTTCACCGCGGCTTCAACCCGTTAACAATACATTGACATTCTCTCTTTTCACCGCGGCTTCAACCCGTTAACAATACATTGACATTCTCTCTTTTCACCGCGGCTTCAACCCGTTAACAATACATTGACATTCTCTCTTTTCACCGCGGCTTCAACCCGTTAACAATACATTGACATTCTCTCTTTTCACCGCGGCTTCAACCCGTTAACAATACATTGACATTCTCTCTTTTCACCGCGGCTTCAACCCGTTAACAATACATTGACATTCTCTCTTTTCACCGCGGCTTCAACCCGTTAACAATACATTGACATTCTCTCTTTTCACCGCGGCTTCAACCCGTTAACAATACATTGACATTCTCTCTTTTCACCGCGGCTTCAACCCGTTAACAATACATTGACATTCTCTCTTTTCACCGCGGCTTCAACCCGTTAACAATACATTGACATTCTCTCTTTTCACCGCGGCTTCAACCCGTTAACAATATTTTGACATTCTCTCTTTTCACCGCGGCTTCAACCCGTTAACAATATATTGACATTCTCTCTTTTCACAGCGGCTTCAATACGCTATTGCTACACTGCACTTACATCTTCACCACGACTTCAATGCGTTAGCAGTGTACTTTCAACTTCTCTAGTGTCGTTTCACATCCACACGGATGTATCAGCATTCCATGGATGTAACCGTAATCATAAACTCACCATTTGAGACATCATACGGCAACCAGTGATAAGAAACAAGAGCTGTTCTAACATAATGTATAGAAAAAGGGGCCGGAAACATACAAATCCATAAGTTTGATCGAAACATTATGAGTGTCTACAGACAAGACCACACATGGGTTTAAAGGAACTAAGCTGACCATGAGACTGCTCTATAGAGCAAATGATTGTGTTCATCTGAGGAGTATGAGATCAGTTCAGTATCACTGAAGTCAACAGAGCCAGAGTGGTCTGGAGGATTTAAATGGATCACCTTACGAGCGCCGGATATCCAGGGATATGCTCGTGAAAACTATCATCTAATCCTCTAACTGTTCTCCGATGTAAATATTCCTGTAAAGTTGAAAGACATTCACATATATGGTGTTACGAGAAACAGAGCTGAATACCTCCATTATTTCAAAATTGTCCTTAGTCGTTCAACCCAGTTATTCCTAATCACATAAGGTACAAGTGTTACAAACTGAGGGCTGCATGGACATGTTACAAACTGAGCGGCTGCATGGGCATGTTCCACGGTGGTGATGGGCATAATTGTGTCAAAGATTACCAAACAACTTATCTCGAAGTTTACTGTTGCAAATAAACACAACTATAGGATGAATAGAGAAAAGAAATCGTTAATGTGTATATGCAGGAGCGGGCAATGAATACGTGGCATATCATGATTCTGGATGCAAGTTGGCTATCTAGGTGAGAGTGAGAAAAGTCCTGTCTAAAATCATTACCGGCCAGCATCAGAGACAAAATTACTCTAAATCAACTACGAAGAATACTCTAAATCAACTACCAAAAATACTCCAAATCAACTACCAAAAATACTCTAAATCAACTACCAAAAATACTCTAAATCAACTACCAAAAATACTCTAAATCAACTACCAAAAATACTCTAAATCAACTACCAAAAATACTCCAAATCAACTACCAAAAATACTCCAAATCAACTGCCAAAAATACTCTAAATCAACTACCAAAAATACTCTAAATCAACTACCAAAAATACTCTAAATCAACTACCAAAAATAATCTAAATCAACTACCAAAAATAATCTAAATCAACTACCAAAAATACTCTAAATCAACTACCAAAAATACTCTAAATCAACTACCAAAAATACTCTAAATCAACTACCAAAGATACTCTAAATCGGCAACAGAGCACAGTTGACAAGTTGTGTAGTTTTGTTTTTACTCCAAGTTACCTGTACATCGTGTATAGTGGTCATACCAGTTGCTCATCAGCGCCAGCTTGTACAATCTCTGTACATCTTTCCATCCTCATTCGCCCAACATTCCTTTCAGTAATCCAAACTTCTCAGGGAAACAATATTGTTCACTTTGAGAAGCGCTTACTTAAGGTATGTTGAGAACAGATACAGATCTCGCCTTGTACCAAGTTCATTGATGTGGCAATCGACACGGATTCTAGACGTACGTAAGTTCCTAGTATGGGAATATCAGTAACTAATGAATGCTTATTCTTACAACTGACATACCACTGCCAAACCTGTAGAACGCGGGTTCGAATCCCGCTAGGGTAAAACGTTTGTTTCTATCGGGGGTGAAATAAAAACTCACACCCGGACATTTCTCAGCGACCACACTGGACAAGCAGCCTTTATTCTCCGGTCCTACAATTTCTCCCGGCAGACCTCAGTAATGAGAAAATGTCATATATATATATATATATATATATATATATATATATATATATATATATATATATATATATATATCGGTTCTTTGGTCACAAGGAATGTCTCCCTTGAAGAAGAAATACATTCCCGTATCGGAAAGGCAGCTTCCACATTTGGTAAACTTAATATAGAGCATGGGCCAACACCAATTTAACACTCAGGACTAAGATTCAAATTTACCAACGTTGTTTGCTTTGTACACTTCTATACGGATCAGAAACTTGGACAATCTATGCAGGGCAGGAGAAAAGGTTAAACAGCTTTCATGTACGTTCCCTTCGCTAGATTATGAACATCAAATGGCAGGACAAAGAAACAAACTCTAATGTCTTACAACGATCCAAACTCCTATCGATTATGGCAACACTTAGGATTCGTAGACTAAGGTATCTGGGCCATGTAAGAAGAACTATAAACAATCATATTCCCAAACAAATATTGTATGGCGAACTTAAGGACGGAAAGAGACCAAAGGGCAGACCAGTGCTGAGATATAAGGATGTTTGCCGGACTTCCTTGAGTGAATTTTTTTTTAATCTGTGAAAGAAACTGGGAAAATGTGGCTGCAGATTGTAGCGCACGGTGAACAAAAATGGCACAGCAACTTTCGAGGCAGTGCTGATGTCAAATTCAGAAGACAAAAGTCGCAAGAGAAAAGAGACAAGGCCTAGTACCGCGGGTACGCCTTGCTCATTCTGTGGATGGATCTGTCTGTCCAGGATTGGCAAATTCAGCCAAGAGAGGTGTTCAGTAAAAAAAAAAGCAGCACTCAGTATGAGACACTAATGCTTTAACGAACTACTGACTTATCATGATTGCTTGTTACCAACCGTCTGTCAAGACGCTAAATGCCACACACACACACACATATATATATATATATATATATATATATATATATATATATATATATATATATATAGAGAGAGAGAGAGAGAGAGTCATGTTTGAATGAAACCAATTGTTTTTTTCCCATTCTATTTGTTATCTCAGACTAAAACTTTGTGTTTGTCTACTGCAGCCGTAATACTAATTTATAAATTGTGTAATATATACGCACCTCGACATTTGAATGCAATAAACAGGATTGCATGAAAGGTGAGGCAATATTCATTAATAATTGCGCACGTGTGCGTGTGTGTTTGAGAGAGAGAGAGAGAATATAATATAAACCAAAAAGTTGAGAAAGGTAGTGACTGGAGATGGCAGTGTATGTGTGAATACTTTACCTTCCCTAAACGTGAGTAGTAAGGAAGGGGGTTTAGTGCAAGGATTTTAACATTTCGTGCAGGTATCGTGCAGCATTGGCATGTATCGTGCAGCACAATCTCGTCGTGCAGCACATTGTGGCATGTATCGTGCAATCTCAGGTGACCTCGTTTATCGCTCGGCGCGGGGTGGTCGGTCTTATCTCAAGTGGTTGGCCTCGTCTTATCTCAAGTGTGTGGAGACCAGTGGTTCTAAAACTTGTAGGTGTGTTTGGAGACCTCTAAAACTTGTATGTCAGTCTAAAACTTGCGGGGGGTCGTGACATTGCGGGGGGTCGTGTTATCATCAATGTGTGATGGCAACAGGAGGCAAATATGGAGACCAGTGGTTCTAAAACTTGTATGTCAGTCTAAAACTTGCGGGGGGTCGTGTTATCATGTGATGGCAAAAAAAAAGGCAAAGGGGTGTTAGTGCCACGTCGATCATCATCGGGCCACCTCGGTCATCATCATCGGCGCTGGTCGGCGGTCGCTGGTCGTCGCTGGTCGTCGTCGTCGCTGGTCGGCTCGGGCAACATCATCATGTGTAGTGATTAATGGTCGTCGCTGGTCGTCGTCGCTGGTCGGCTCGGGCAACATCATCATGTGTAGTGATTAATGGTCGTCGCTGGTCGTCGTCGCTGGTCGGCTCGGGCAACATCATCATGTGTAGTGATTAAATAGTGACGCTCTCTCTCTTATCATCATCATCATCAAGCCACACCCTCAACAACACCATCATCATCACCAAGCTACACAAATTGACACATCATCATCATCATCATCATCATCAAGCCACACCCTCAACAACACCATCATCATCACCAAGCTACACAAATTGACACATCATCTTCATCACCATCATCATCAAGCCACACCCTCAACAACACCATCATCATCACCAAGCCACACAAATTGACACATCATCAGCATGTGCCACCCTCAACAGCATCATCATGTACCACCCTCAACAACATTATCATCATGTGCCACCCACCGGCGTCTTTACCAATCAGACCCATGGCCAGATTTGTGCCGAAAAAAGCTCTCGCGTATTGATTTCGTTCAAAGTCCATAGTTAGAGGCTTTCCCGAGATGCATTTCCCGTCGACCGTCAGGTTCATATAAATCAGACCAAAGTGTTGAAAATTGAACGGGTTAGCTGAATAAACGCCATTAAACGCACTGGCCGTAATCAGACCTATCACTACACGGGTCGGTGTTTGAGACAAACATAAATTGTCTTGACTGTTGGAGAACATCCCGCTAGCGATGGAAAATGTCTTGATGGTAACCCTCTTGATCGGGCACCGAGCATTCCCGCTTAAGAGAGCCTTTTCGTGAGCCAGAGAAATCGCGGGGTTTAGCTTAGCTTACCTGACCACGAGCGCGGCGTAGGTGATAACACTCTTATAACCCGCAGACCTATCGTGAGTCATGAGGCTGAACACATCCTTAGAAGGCGTGTTAGAAAATATTAGAAGTAAATATCGAGTCTAATGAAAAAGCAATAGAAAATGAACGCGAAACTTAGAAATATAAAATGAAAACGAGCGTGAAACTTATGTAAAAATAACGAACGAACCTTATAAAATTTAGGCAACCGCATCGACATGTACCTCGGCACGGGAGGGAGCGGATTATATGGAAAAGCATCTCGACTAACTGAAAGTTATTAAAATCGCGAAATAATAATAACTCGAAAGAAAGAAATGAGCGGAAAACTATGTAAGAACCCCACCGGAAGTGCCCTGTTTATGTCTGGTGTCTGCTGACTTTGGAGCGCTTGGTGTACTTGAGCGATAGTGATAGGTTAGTAGATTATACAACATCAATGAAAAACATTAAATTTAAAACAGAAGACGAAGATATATTTTATTCTGTTATTATCTCAATAGGTGTATAACATACAGTGGATATTATATAACATTACAAACATATTTAGTACACTGAGTAAATATATAGTACAGGGATAACCTTTATTTATAGCTATGTAGTTGGGTGTCTGCTTAGTTCTATGTCATAAATGAATCATAAGGGGTGAAACTGTTAGAGATTGCTGGGTAGTCTAAACTGGTAGTGTAAAGAGTTAAATATCTAAAGGCGTAGTCGAGACGTTATCATCAGCTACATTTCTTTTTATATATAGAAATAGGACAGAGCATTATTTGTTTGACTGTAGGAAAATATGGAATTATTTAAGACTTTGAAACCTACATTTTTCCCACCCTTAGCCTTTTGCGTAGCGAGAACCTCTAAAAACATATCTTTAGCTAATTTGTTGTGTTGCTTACTTAACCCTTTACAACTGATTTTATCGTAATCCCCACTACAATGGTACGTCTTACTACATAAACTAACAAGAGCCGTCCCTTCGGACTCTAGTTTAAAAAGCCCGGGCGTTCGTTTGGTGTATGCTTTAACACCCTTACAGTTTACACAGTCTGGCTAATATGTTCATCGCAAAACTCGACAGGAAAGCAGTCTTTATATACGCTATTAAACTCATTCCGCAGCCCTGCCTTAACTATAGCCTCCAACTTAGGTGCACTTAAAGCCAAATATAAACTATCAGTATCTGCTTCACATAACTGAAAGTTGGACCTATCTACAAACTTATCTAAGAACTCGAAATAAAAATTCTAACATACGAAGTTTTGCATATCGATACACGAAGAAACCGATTTGTAGGGGTAAGTCCCATCCTACCGGGTGTGGGAAAACGGTATTTGTACAAAAGTTTATACAGAACCTTCTAGGAGGCAAGGGCAGAAACCTAAGAGGCAAGGTCAGAAACCTAAGTTATATTCAAGGTCCCAAATGTTGGACTGTAAATAAAAAAAAAGACATTATTTGTTTGACTAAAACCATGGTTTTTATATTTTGCTATATGTTTGTACATATGTTATCATCATCTACTAAACGTTTTAAACAGTTTAAAAACAGGTGACAAATTATAATCACCGTCTTCTCTTATAGAAAACTATTACTAACGAAGAACATATCTTTAATAAGACATCACCAATGATGACTCACCGCAACAACAACAAAAACTACGAGAACTGACAAAAATGAATATAACTTTAAATTGTAAAACAACAACTCAATAATGTTGGGAAAAGTTGGAGGTTCGGATGCTAAAGAATTTAGTGAACGTTAAAAACTTGGGCACCGTTAGTATATTTACGTTAATGTTGAAACTTGATCAAATTATCATGTCTTATCAGACGGGTCATTGTTAAGTGACATATCTATTCGACATCTACTGTGTCCACTTGTCTTATCCCTGGTCGCTAGTCGCTATATCTCCTGAGAATGATAATTACTCCTCACCTAGGATCACTATAATGTCTTTAACAAAAGTGTTAACTTCAAGTTATTAGAAGGTAAGAGTGCCCGGTGTTTCTTGTTAAGGCGTTTGTTATTATTAATGTATAAATTGACAGGCTGGAGAAAATACAGAATAAAGCGATGCGCATTAACTTGGGGTGTACGAGAGTGATGGTTCGTTAAGTCCGTGGTTCGTGGGGTTGTGGTTCGTGGTTCGTGAGTTGATGGTTCGTTAAGTCCATGGTTCATGGGGTTGTGGTTCGTGGTTCGTGAGTTGATGGTTCGTTAAGTCCGTGGTTCGTGGGGTTGTGGTTTATTAAGTTTGTAGTTTGTTAAGTGCGTGGTTCGTGGGGTTGTGGTTCGTGGTTCGTTAGTTGATGGTTCGTTAAGTCCGTGGTTCGTGGTTCGTTAAGTCCATGGTTCGTGGGGTTGTGGTTCGTGGTTCGTGAGTTGATGGTTCGTTAAGTCCGTGGTTCGTGGGGTTGTGGTTCGTGGTTCGTTAGTTGATGGTTCGTTAAGTCCGTGGTTCGTGGGGTTGTGGTTCGTGGTTCGTTAGTTGATGGTTCGTTAAGTCCGTGGTTCGTGGTTCGTTAAGTCCATGGTTCGTGGGGTTGTGGTTCGTGGGGTTGTGGTTCGTGGTTCGTGAGTTGATGGTTCGTTAAGTCCGTGGTTCGTGGTTCGTTAAGTCCATGGTTCGTGGGGTTGTGGTTCGTGGTTCGTGAGTTGATGGTTCGTTAAGTCCGTGGTTCGTGGGGTTGTGGTTCGTGGTTCGTTAGTTGATGGTTCGTTAAGTCCGTGGTTCGTGGTTCGTTAAGTCCATGGTTCGTAGGGTTGTGGTTCGTGGTTCGTGAGTTGATGGTTTGTTAAGTCCGTGGTTCGTGGGGTTGTGGTTCGTGGTTCGTTAGTTGATGGTTCGTTAAGTCCGTGGTTCGTGGTTCGTTAAGTCCATGGTTCGTAGGGTTGTGGTTCGTGGTTCGTGAGTTGATGGTTCGTTAAGTCCATGGTTCGTGGGGTTGTGGTTCGTGGTTCGTGAGTTGATGGTTCGTTAAGTCCGTGGTTCGTGGGTTGTGGTTTATTAAGTTTGTAGTTTGTTAAGTGCGTGGTTCGTGGGGTTGTGGTTCGTGGTTCGTGAGTTGATGGTTCGTTAAGTCCATGGTTCGTGGGGTTGTGGTTCGTGGGGTTGTGGTTTATTAAGTTTGTAGTTTGTTAAGAGCGTGGCAGGAGAGAATTACAGAACACGTCATCTATAAAATAAAACATTTATCTAGAAATAAATATTCCACAGCACATTTATTCTAACACCTAAAAAATTAACATTGAGCAATTAGCGAGGATTGGCCAAGATTGAAAAACTTTCACAACGAGGGGCCAACAGGAGAGAATTACAGAACACGTCATCTATAAAATAAAACATTTATCTAGAAATAAATATTCCACAGCACATTTATTCTAACACCTAAAAAATTAACATTGAGCAATTAGCGAGGATTGGCCAAGATTGAAAAACTTTCACAACGAGGGGCCAACAGTAGAGAATTACAGAACCCGCTGTCTGTTTAAGTGATTCGATTGCCCCATTGGTAAAGACGCCGGTGGGTGGCACATGATGATGATGTTGTTGAGGGTGGTACATGATGATGCTGTTGAGGGTGGCACATGCTGATTATGTGTCAATTTGTGTGGCTTGGTGATGATGATGGTGTTGTTGAGGGTGTGGCTTGATGATGATGGTGATGATGATGATGTGTCAATTTGTGTAGCTTGGTGATGATGATGGTGTTGTTGAGGGTGTGGCTTGATGATGATGATGATGATGATGATGTATCAATTTGTGTAGCTTGGTGATGATGATGGTGTTGTTGAGGGTGTGGCTTGATGATGATGATGATAAGAGAGAGAGAGCGTCACTATTTAATCACTACACATGATGATGTTGCCCGAGCCGACCAGCGACGACCATTAATCACTACACATGATGATGTTGCCCGAGCCGACCAGCGACGACGACCAGCGACGACCATTAATCACTACACATGATGTTGCCCGAGCCGACCAGCGACGACGACGACCAGCGACGACCAGCGACCGCCGACCAGCGCCGATGATGATGACCGAGGTGGCCCGATGATGATCGACGTGGCACTAACACCCCTTTGCCTTTTTTTTTTGCCATCACATGATAACACGACGACCCCCCACCCCCCCCCCCCCCCCCCCCCCGCAAGTTTTAGACTGACATACAAGTTTTAGAACCACTGGTCTCCATATTTGCCTCCTGTTGCCATCACACATTGATGATAACACGACCCCCCGCAATGTCACGACCCCCCGCAAGTTTTAGACTGACATACAAGTTTTAGAGGTCTCCAAACACACCTACAAGTTTTAGAACCACTGGTCTCCACACACTTGAGATAAGACGAGGCCGACCACTTGACCACTTGAGATAAGACCGACCACCCCGCGCCGAGCGATAAACGAGGTCACCTGAGATTGCACGATACATGCCAAAATGTGCTGCACGACGAGATTGTGCTGCACGATACATGCCAATGCTGCACGATACCTGCACGAAATGTTAAAATCCTTGCACTAAACCCCTTCCTTACTACTAACGTGTTGATTAAACATCCACACATTTGAGGCCTGGATATGAATCGTGCACGATATAATTATAAAGTCAGCATGTGACACTATGATGGTGCACAATATGTGTTGTTTATGTCAATTAATCTGTGGACAACTTCTAATAGTTTGTACTGGCGCCCGAGACACTTGTATAGTAGAATAGTGTATCCTTATTGCGATATTTCATGTGTTCAAATGTCGCTGTTGTTTAACATATGAAGTATTGTTGTTGATGTTGCTAGGATCATCATCACTGCACACCGTAGGTGCTCCGATATTCTCCTCGATAATCCCCAGAAAATACGATGAGAATCCTGGCCCGCGTGCACGAACTCCGTAGCACGGCCTGGTATCCACAGTGTAGGTTGCTGCTGACAATTGTCCTCGGGCAGCGGCCATATTTATAGCCTACTCTTTTCGATTGCCACTGCCAAGAAATCTTTAACGTGCGCGAGTGCACACGAAACCTGTTTATTGTCGTTATCCAAGAGGGCTAGATATCGGATCTCCCTAGCCAAGAGAGGGGAGGGTAACGTCACAAAGAAACCACAAATTAATGTTTCCTATTTTTGACAAATCACAACCGCGTCTTGTGTTCTTTGAACCCGGGCCTTTCCCCTCCCCTACGTCGTACCTCTAGCTAGACCACCCTACATGCCTTCTAGTATTGAGACACAATAAACGTGCGTATTTCGCTTTAACTCTTTGATTGGGCTCATCATCAACGACATCTTGATATTGTCATTTACAGCAAATCAAACATGGTTGGTTCATCCCCAAATGAAGACGTTTTGATAAACGGAGCAAAAAATACAGGGATAATAGGGACATGCCACAGAATCATATTATAATAGGGACATGCCACAGAATCATATTATAATGCAGGAATAATAGGGACAAGCCACAGAATCATATTTTAAAAATACACGGATAATATGGACATGCCACAGAATCATATTAATGAAGGAAACTGCCAACCAGTGCCCTAGATGACATGACAACAAAACACATCCTACAGGATTGCCCCCTCCCCAGTATACTGACTTGAGGAGGTCAGTGTGATCCACCTCCCTGGAAGAGAAAGTCTACAGGGCACCGGAATAACTCAAACAAACACCAGTCTTCATAAGGAAGTCCGGAATCCTATTCTGAATTAATCATATTCGCAGAAGAAGAGTGATATCAACGAAGAATAGCACTGGCCACCTCATGAGTAATTACTGCTAAATTAAAACATCCCACGCCACAACGAGAGTATATGTTTGGATACTAACTTAACATTTCATTAGTTTGCTTATAACAAACGCACAGATGTGTATTTGTTCTGTCTTCAACGTATATCGCGCGCTCATATGTGTGTGTTTGTGTGTGTGTGTGTGTGTTCCTGTCTAAAGCACACATATAAAGGAATAATATAGGAAACATTCATCTATTTATATTTCTGTTGTTTCTCTTCATAATTAGATGATAGTGCCAATTCGGATGCTATCTCACATCGTTGTTGTACACTTATATCCGTCACTGCCACGTCTAACTGACGCGACGAGTAGATGTGATCTCTAAACCTGGCAGCAATCCAGCAACACAAATGGGGGAGGCCAGGGATGGTAGGCCGCTGCTGGGAGAAATAAACCAACAAATAAATAAAAGCTTGGATAAAATAGAAGTTGCACATAAATGACATCTTAAATCGCCGATCGTTTTACCTCTTGTAGGCTATAATAATGTGAACAGGTAGAGCAGGATGAGACGAAGAGGGGCACTCTGCTCCTACATGTTGGGAGTTATAGCTTATGATAGACAGTCATCACTCTATGGTAGAGGCATGCTGGTCCTACACTGTAGAAGCTGTAATGTTTGGTTAATAGACTTCTCTCTATGGTAGAGACACTCTGGTCCTACACTGTAGAAGCTGTAATGTTTGGTTAATAGACTTCTCTCTATGGTAGAGACACTCTGGTCCTACACTGTAGAAGCTGTAATGTTTGGTTAATAGACTTCTCTATATGGTAGAGACACTCTGGTCCTACACTGTAGAAGCTGTAATGTTTGGTTAATAGACTTCTCTATGGTAGAGGCACTCTGGTCCTACACTATAGAAGCTGTAATGTTTGGTTAATAGACTTCTCTATGGTAGAGACACTCTGGACCAACACTATAGAAGCTGTAATGTTTGGTTAATAGACTTCTCTATATGGTAGAGACACTCTGGTCCTACACTGTAGAAGCTGTAATGTTTGGTTAATAGACTTCTCTATGGTAGAGGCACTCTGGTCCTACACTATAGAAGCTGTAATGTTCGGTTAATAGACGTCTCTATGGTAGAGACACTCTGGTCCTACACTATAGAAGCTGTAATGTTTGGTTAATAGACTTCTCTCTATGGTAGAGGCACTCTGGTCCTACACTATAGAAGCTGTAATGTTCAGTTAATAGACTTCTCTCTATGGTAGATACACTCTGGTCCTACACTATAGAAGCTGTAATGTTTGGTTAATAGACTTCTCTCTATGGTAGATACACTCTGGTCCTACACTATAGAAGCTGTAATGTTTGGTTAATAGACTTCTCTCTATGGTAGATACACTCTGGACCAACACTATAGAAGCTGTAATGTTTGGTTAATAGACTTCTCTATGGTAGATACACTCTGGACCAACACTATAGAAGCTGTAATGTTTGGTTAATAGACTTCTCTATGGTAGATACACTCTGGACCAACACTATAGAAGCTGTAATGTTTGGTTAATAGACTTCTCTATGGTAGATACACTCTGGACCAACACTATAGAAGCTGTAATGTTTGGTTAATAGACTTCTCTATGGTAGATACACTCTGGTCCTACACTATAGAAGCTGTGATGTTTGGTTAATATACTTCTCTATGGTAGATACACTCTGGACCAACACTATAGAAGCTGTAATGTTTGGTTAATATACTTCTCTATGGTAGAGACACTCTGGTCCTACACTATAGAAGCTGTGATGTTTGGTTAATATACTTCTCTATGGTAGAGGCACTCTGGTCCTACACTATAGAAGCTGTAATGTTTGGTTAATATACTTCTCTATGGTAGAGACACTCTGGACCAACACTATAGAAGCTGTAATGTTTGGTTAATATACTTCTCTATGGTAGAGGCACTCTGGTCCTACACTATAGAAGCTGTAATGTTTGGTTAATATACTTCTCTATGGTAGAGACACTCTGGACCAACACTATAGAAGCTGTAATGTTTGATTAATATACTTCTCTATGGTAGAGGCACTCTGGTCCTACACTATAGAAGCTGTAATGTTTGGTTAATAGACTTCTTTATGGTAGATACACTCTGGACCAACACTATAGAAGCTGTAATGTTTGGTTAATAGACTTCTCTCTATGGTAGAGACACTCTGGTCCTACACTATAGAAGCTGTGATGTTTGGTTAATAGACTTCTCTCTATGGTAGAGACACTCTGGTCCTACACTATAGAAGCTGTATATATGGCCCTTTTCGTCTTGTCAGACGGTCTAGTGGAGGCTATTGCGTATTTTTTTGAGGTATTGTTTTTGCCGAACAGCTTCTCTCGTGGCTAATTCTACCAATGTTTGACAAACACACGCGGTCACATAATGAACAGGTCAGGCTCGCTGGTCCACAGGGTTTACCATCCTTTTTCATGAGTCTCTTCTCTTCTAAGTCCTGTCTTAGCACAGTCTCAAATGTTGTTATACCGTTCCTTATATATGCTCTCCATGATGTGCGATCACTTGCCAGATGTTGCCAGTCGTTTTCACAGATGGAGAAGTCTTTCAGAGATGATTTGCAGATATCTCTATATCGTAGTTTAGGTCTGCCGATTTGTCGTTTTCCGTGTTTTAGCTCGCCATATAGTATTTGCCTAGGAATGCGTTTTTTCTTCCATCCGTTGGACATGCCCCAGCCATCTTAGCCTTCGACTTCTGAGCATCGACATGATTGTTAGGGTCTTAGCACGTTGCAGGACAGTTAAGTTGGTTATTTTGTCCTGCCATTTGATGTGCATTATTTTGCGGAGACATCACATGTGGAAGACATTTAGTCTTTTTTCCTGGTTTGAGTATGTTGTCCAGGTTTCGGATCCATATAGTAGTGTGCTAAGCACACATGTTTGATATATTAGGAGTTTAGTCTTTCGAGTTAGTTTCGTGTTGTTCCATGCCCTTTTTGTGAGTTTGCCGAAGGTCGTAGCTGCCTTACCAATTCGACAGTTTATTTCTTCATCAAGAGAGATGGTTTGCGTAACTGTGGATCCAAGATATGTAAATTTCTGTACTGATTCTAGTGGGCAGTCTTTTAGAGTAATAGATAGAGGTTTGAAGTCACCTTGATTTAGTATTACTGTCTTCTGAACATTAATTGACAGTGAAAAAAGGTCGCATGCTTTATCCAGGTTGTTGATCAGCGACTGTAGGGTGGCCTCACTATGAGCGACTAGGGCTGCATCGTCAGCAAATAAAAATTCTTTAAGTAGGGCAACATTTGTTTTGGTTTTTGCTCTTAGTCGTGCTAAGTTGAACAGTGAGCAATCTGGTCTAGTGCGAATGTAAATATCTCCTGAGCTGTTTCCGAAGGTGTAATTTAGGAGGGCAGCAAAAAATATACCAAAAAGGGTGGGGGCGAGGACACATCCCTGTTTCACTCCTTTGTTGACTTTGAAATTCTCTGATGGACTCCCATCAAAATGGACTTTGCCAGTCATGTCTTCATGGAAGGAAATTATCAGCCTAAGTAATTTAGGAGGGCAGCCTATGCCTTCTAACACCTTGTAGAGACCATCTCTGTTTACTGTGTCGAATGCCTTTGTGAGATCCACAAAGGCAATATAGAGCGGCATATTTTGTTCCCGACATTTTTCCTGCAGTTGTCTAAGAGTGAAGATCATATCTATGGTTGATCTCCCGGGTCTGAAACCGCATTGGGACTCGGGAAGCACCCGTTCTGCAAGTCTATGCAGGCGATTAAGTACGACTCTAGCAAAAGCTTTGCCTGTTGTGCTAAGGAGAGAAATGCCTCTGTAATTATTGCAGTCGCCCCTGTCTCCTTTATTCTTGTACAGCGTTATAATCTTGGCATTTCTCATATCATGAGGTATTTCTCCGTTTCTCCAGCATTTAATTAGCAGTTTGTATAGGTGTGGAAGTAGTACGCTTAGGTTGTCCTTTAGTACATCTGTGGGAATGTTGTCATTTCCTGCAGCTTTTCCTCTTGAGAGGGCATTTATAGCGTCAGCAAGTTCGTTCATAGTAGGCTCAACATCCTGCTCGGACTTTGTAGGATATTTGGGTATTGATTGAGCTAGAGCTGTGTTTGCTGGTCTGTCGTCACTGTATAGATTAGAGTAATGTTCAACCCATCTTTGCATTTGTTGTCCCTTGTCAGTAATAGGTTCTCCAAACTTGGATTTTAGGGGGGCTAATTTTGTTTTTTTTGGTCCAAGGGCCTTTTTTATATTGTCATGCATGGTTTTTGAGTCGCCCCTGTCTGAGGCTTTCTGTATTTCAGAGCATAGATTGTTCCAGTATTCGTTTGCGCATCTTCTTGCTTCGCGTTGTTCCATGTGCCAAGTTTAAACATTGGTGCTTTCTTCCTCATTTCGCTTTGCCTACTCTGCCTGGGCACAGGATATGGAGATAGTGCTTTACCCAGTCGCACTATCCCCCTCTCGACTTCGTTTCAAGGATTTCCGAAGGAGGGACAAAGTCCATACGTTCGGAATATATAGAAGCTGTAATGTTTGGTTAATAGACTTCTCTCTATGGTAGATACACTCTGGACCAACACTATAGAAGCTGTAATGTTTCGTTAATAGACTTCTCTCTATGGTAGAGACACTCTGGTCCTACACTATAGAAGCTGTAATGTTTGGTTAATAGACTTCTCTCTATGGTAGAGACACTCTGGACCAACACTGTAGAAGCTGTAATGTTTGGTTAATAGACTTCTCTCTATGGTAGATACACTCTGGACCAACACTATAGAAGCTGTGATGTTTGGTTAATAGACTTCTCTATGGTAGATACACTCTGGACCAACACTGTAGAAGCTGTAATGTTTGGTTAATAGACTTCTCTCTATGGTAGATACACTCTGGACCAACACTATAGAAGCTGTGATGTTTGGTTAATAGACTTCTCTCTATGGTAGAGGCACTCTAGTCCTACACTATAGAAGCTGTAATGTTTGGTTAATAGACTTCTCTATGGTAGAGACACTCTGGTTGTTCACTGTCAAAACTGAGTATGTGGATTGCGCACACAATTATATACGGCTCAACATTTATTTGAGTTAACGGAAACTCGCTTCATTTATTGATAATAGTGGTAGTATTTTTGTTTGTCGTTTTATGAAAATATGTTGGTTGATTCGGATTCAGTTTTTACCTTATCATGATTCGACGTTATATAGACACAGCCAAACTTTGAAAGTATTTTACTGAACGAAGACTGTAAGGCAAACGAGTGAGAAATAGAGAGAAACATCTTTCCTTATTCTTTCTTTTACTTTCTGCTACTGCCTTCAAGCGTCGCAGGAGAAATGAGAAATGTATAATATAATGTCTCTAGAGGCTAACCACAGCAATCATTCAGCTTGGCAGGGAGTGTCGCAATACCTATGAAGCTACCGAGGTCGTAATAGGTGAGGACGCCTGTATCCATGGCACAGGCGTCCTCACCTCAGGATCCGATTATCGACACGGATGGTTCTGTATCCCATGGACAGCGCAGCAGTTGGGATTTTGTAGCATACCAACATGGCAGAGAAGTGGCTAGGGAATCTGGTAAGTGTAGCATTACGGTGTCTAGCATGAGAATTGAGATAGAAGCAGCAACGGCGGTGATGACATTGGTTGCACAGAACGTGGATCACGCAGTCTTGATGAGTTACTCGCAAAGTATGCTACAGAAGTTTGGCAAACAGTGTCTGCGACAGGAGTGGATGCAACTCTTGGATGACTCGCAAAGTATGCTACAGAATATTGGCAGACAGTGTCTACGGTAGGAGTGGATGCAGCTCTTGAATGACTCGCAAAGTATGCTACAGAAGATTGGCAAACAGTGTCTGCGGCAGGAGTGGGTGCAACTCTTGGATGACTCGCAAAGTATGCTACAGAAGATTGGCAGACAGTGTCTGCGGCAGGAGTGGGTGCAACTCTTGGATTACTCGCAAAGTATGCTACAGAAGATTGGCAGACAGTGTATGCGACAGGAGTGGGTGCAACTCTTGGATGACTCAAACGTAAAAGCGTTAACCTGTGTGTACTGTCCAGTGCACGCTGGTGTGAATTGCAATGAAATGGCCAATGAAGCTCGCTGGCAACTCTGGCACTGAGTGTGACCTTTCTCTGGACAAAGAGGTTATCGCCAAGTCTGTTCTTCATTCCGTAAGGTAAGAGGAAGATAATGGGTTGGACAATGATGTGTATATAGAGAGACCTGGGAGTATAAATGTGGACAAGGGATTTCGTCAATCCCGAGTGCTTAGCGGGGAAAAGCAGATGTATCTATAATAAGCACCTTACAGGAACAATTAATCTCCATACGTATCGAGAATTGCTGGGAGGTCGGTAGATGTTTCTAGATGTTGTGTTGCTTGTTTTTCTCTCATTTAGATATATTGTCGTTCTTGGGCGTGTTTGGACGCTCTTAGGATAGACATGTTTAGAGAGGAAGATAATGTGAAGGAGACAGGAACATAAGTAGTATACAATGTTGTATTTGACCCGAATTTAGGTGCTAAATTAACAAAGATATATAGTAGGTGCGCGGCGCACCTAATGTACCGTAGGTGCAGGGGGAGTTAACCGTGACCTCTAGTCCCGGTGACCCCGAAGTGCCCTGTTTATGTCTGGTGTGTGCTGACTTTGGAGTGCTGGTGTACTTGAGCGATAGTGATAGGTTAGTAGATTATACAACATCAATGAAAAACATTAAATTTAAAACAGAAGACGAAGATATATTTTTTATTCTTTTATTATCTCAATAGGTGTATAACATACATTGATATTATATAACAGTACAAAAATATTTAGTACACAAAGTCAATATATAGTACAAGGATAACATTTATTTATAGATAGGTAGTTGGGTGTCTGCTTAGCGTTGTGGCATAAATGAATCATAAGGGGTGAAACTGTTAGAGATTGCTGGTTAGGCTAAGCTGGTAGTGTAAAGAGTTAAATATCTAAAGGCGTAGTCGAGACGTTATCATCAGCTACCTTTCTTTTTATATAGAAATAGGAAAGAGCATTTCTTGTTTGACTGTAGGAAAATATGGAATTATTTAAGACTTTGAAACCTACATTTTTCCCACCCTTAGCCTTTTGCGTAGCGAGAACCTCTAAAAACATATCTTTATCTAATTTGTTGTGTTGCTTGCTTAGCCCTTTACAACTGATTTTATCGTAATCCCCACTACAATGGTACGTCTTACTACATAAGCTAACAAGAGCTGTCCCTTCGTACTCTAGTTTAAAAAGCCCGGGCGTTCGTTTGGTGTACGCTTTAACACCCTTACAGTTTATACAGTCTGTCTTGCTAGTATGTTCATCGCAGCGATGGGTGTATGGAGGTCGCCTAGTGTGTAATAAGGGCTGTATAGGGGTCGTCTAGTGTGCCGTGATGGGTCAATGGAGGTCGGCTAGTATGTCGTGATGGGTGTACGGAGGTCGTCTAGTGTGTCATATTGGGTGTATAGAGGGCGTTTAGTGTGTCATGATGGTTGTATAGGGGTCGTCTAGTGTGTCATGATGGTTGTATAGGGGTCGTCTAGTGTGCCGTGATGGGTGTACGGAGGTCGTCTAGTGTGTCATATTGGGTGTATAGAGGGCGTTTAGTGTGTCATGATGGTTGTATAGGGGTCGTCTAGTGTGTCATGATGGTTGTATAGGGGTCGTCTAGTGTGCCGTGATGGGTCAATGGAGGTCGGCTAGTATGTCGTGATGGGTGTACGGAGGTCGTCTAGTGTGTCATATTTGGTGTATAGAGGGCGTCTAGTGTGTCATGATGGGTGTATAGCGGTCGTCTAGTGTGTCATATTGGGTGTATAGAGGGCGTCTAGTGTGTCATGATGGGTGTATGTAGGTCGTTTAGTGTGTCATATTGGGTGTATAGAGGGCGTTTAGTGTGTCGTGAGGGGTGTATGGAGGTCGTCTACTGTGTCGTGAGGGGTGTATGGAGGTCATCTAGTGTGGTATGTGTGGTGTATGGCGGTTGTCTGGTATATCATACTTTAATCAACCAATAAGAAAAATGAAGGAACATTACATTCAACATTACTTATCTTAACTACTTTACATCAATACAGTTGAATAACGTGTTATCGTTAAGTCTTACCATACTTTAAGAGAAAACATTCAAACTTACAGCGTAAAATATAGTCTCAATCATCTACACCGAATATAACCTGTTATCGATAAGCCTTAACATACGTTAAGAGAAAACAAGCCAACTTACTGTGCAAAAATCCGCTAGTGTGAACAGTAACTTTCCTTGAATCAACCAAACTTATAACGCCGTCTAGTTTAAATATAGCCTGGTAAGAAATAAATAAATTAGCCAATAAGCGAGTGACTAGGTCAACATCGCTTGATATCTGGATTAACCAATCAGAGAAGAGTATTAGTATAGGAGGCGGGGCGAAGAAATGGCTGACAGGTGGATTAACCAATCAGAAAAGCGCGTTAGCCCAAGCGTAGGTAGTGGCTGTCGGGTCAGCAGTGGGGAAAAATGCGGGGTGGTGGGTTACTTGAACTCGTTTTGACCCCTGAGGCAATTCCAGAAGAGTTCTATGACCTCATTTGACCGCTGAAGGCTTTAATACCAAGGTTTCCCACTTCAACGAACGACATACATCATTAAAGGTGATTACTTCAGCTCTTAGACTTTGGAGTTCCATATCTTTATCACTTCAACGAATGACAGACAACAGTAAAGATGATCATTTCAGGTAAGAAAACTTAGTTCCAAACCCTAAAATTTTGGTTCATACTCACAAAGTTGAACACAAACTCTACAAATTTAGGCCCAAAGTTGTAATTGTTAGACACGAAAGTCGTAAATGTTATATGCAAAGTCCAAAAGTTTGTCAAAAAGACAACCCAAACTCAAAATAGTTAGATGCAAAGCTCAAAAATGTATATGCAAAGTCCAAAAAGTTACTCCAAAAGACAACTAATATAACACTTAACCCCAAAATTTCGTCTCATAACCAAAAAGTTGAACTCAAAACCCTAAAAATTTAGTCCCAAAGTGATACTAGTTCGACACAAAAGTCGTAAATGTTATATACAAAGTCTAAAAGTTTGTCAAAAAGACAACCCAAACTCAAAATAGTTAGACACAAAACCCAACAATTTATAGGCAAAGTCCAAAAAGTTACTCCAAAAGACAACTAATGTAACTCTTAATCCCAAAATTTCAGCTCATATGCACAAAGTTGAACACGAACTCTACAAATTTAGTCCCAAAGTCGTAATTGTTAGACACGAAAGTCGTAAATGTTATATTCAAATCCAAAAGTTTGTTAAAAAGACAACCCAAACTCAAAATAGTTAGACACAAAACCCAACAATTTATAGGTAAAGTCCAAAAAGTTACTCCAAAAGACAACTAATGTAACACTTAACCCCAAAATTTCGTCTCATAACCAAACAGTTGAACTCAAAACCCTAAAAATTTAGTCCCAAAGTGATACTAGTTCGACACAAAAGTCGTAAATATTATATACAAAGTCTAAAAGTTTGTCAAAAAGACAACCCAAACTCAGAATAGTTAGACACAAAACCCAACAATTTATAGGCAAAGTCCAAAAAGTTACTCCAAAAGACAACTAATGTAACACTTAACCCCAAAAGTTCGTCTCATAACCAAACAGTTGAACTCAAAACCCTAAAAATTTAGTCCCAAAGTGATACTAGTTCGACACAAAAGTCGTAAATGTTATATACAAAGGCCAAAACTTTATCAAAAAGACAACCCAAACTCAGAATAGTTAGACACGAAAGTCATAAATGTTATATGCAAAGTCCAAAATTTTGTCAAAAAGACAACCCAAACTCAGAATATTTAGACACAAAAGACCAAATAGTTACATTCAAAGTCCAAAAGTTTGTCAAAAAGACAACCTTAACTCAAAATAGTTAGACACAAAACCCAACAATTTATATGCAAAGTCCAAAAAGTTACTCCAAAAGACAACTAATTTAACAACAAGCCCTAAAATTTCGTCTCATAACCAAAAAGTTGAACTCAAAACCCTAAAAAGTGTCCACTTATCAACCAAAGTCTTTAATACAGCTGAGAAAACCCTAATAAATAATTACAATTTACTAAAAATGTTGCACTTGATGATAGTTGCGACTGTGTCTAAATCATTATTGAAAATATTCATAGAACTCTAGTAAAAGCCAAACACACTAAAACACCACATTGAAAGAATGAACTTAAAGTTCACGCCCCTGTCACAACTCTGCTAAGAAAAGTACTGCAAAGCATGAAAGTTATGGCCCCTGCTATAACTCTACTAAACGAAAGTATTACCAAACACGTAGGTTACACTCCTACCATAACCCACTAAGAAAAACAAGATTTTGCTTAAAATACCACATTTATGATTGTTACGCCCCTTGTCCCTTTATGAGGGGTACGCCCATGAAACTGTTAGAAATAGTAAATTTACACTCTAGGGCTACTCCAAACTTTACATTAAGCATCCCCGTATCAAGAATTTACTTAAAAGTCACTTTTATGGTTGTTACGCCCCTTGACCCTTTATGAGGGGACGCCCATGAAACTGTTACAAATAGTAAATTTACACTCTAAACTTACCCCGAATGTTATTTTAGACATCCCCATAGCAAAAATTTGCTTAAAAGTCACTTTTATGATTGTTACCCCCTTGACTCTTTTTTAGGGCTACGCCCATGAAACTGTTAAAAATTAGTAAATTTACACTCTAAACTTACCCCGAATGTTATTTTAGACATCCCATAGCAAAAATTTGCTTAAAAGTCACTTTTATGATTGTTACCCCCTTGACTCTTTATGAGGGGACGCCCATGAAACTGTTAAAAATAGTCAATTTAACACCTAGACATACCACAAACTTTACATTAGACATCCCCATAGCAAAAATTTACTTAAAAGTCACTTTTATGGTTGTTACGCCCCTTGACCCTTTATGAGGGGACGCCCATGAAACTGTTAAAAATAGTCAATTTAACACCTAGACATACCACAAACTTTATTTTAGTCATCCCCATAGCAAAAATTTGCTTAAAAGTCACTTTTATGATTGTTACCCCCTTGACTCTTTTTAGGGCTACGCCCATGAAACTGTTACAAATAGTAAATTTACACTCTAAACATACCCCAAACTTTATATTAAGCATCCCCGTATCAAGAAGTTACATAAAAACAACTTTTGAAATTACTACCCCTGTACCCATTTTTGGCGGTTACGCCCACGAAACTGTTAAAAAATAGTCAATTTAACATCTAGACATACCCCAAACTTTATATTAAGCATCCCCGTATCAAGAATTTACATAAAAACACCTTTTGAAATTACTACCCCTGTACCCATTTTTGGCGGTTACGCCCATGAAACTGTTAAAAATAGTCAATTTAACATCTAGACATACCCCAAACTTTATATTAAGCATCCCCATATCAAGAATTTACATAAAAATCACTTTTGAAATTACTACCCCTGTACCCATTTTTGGCGGTTACGCCCACGAAACTGTTAAAAAATAGTCAATTTAACATCTAGACATACCCCAAACTTTATATTAAGCATCCCCGTATCAAGAATTTACATAAAAACACCTTTTGAAATTACTACCCCTGTACCCATTTTTGGCGGTTACGCCCATGAAACTGTTAAAAATAGTCAATTTAACATCTAGACATACCCCAAACTTATATTAAGCATCCCCATATCAAGAATTTACATAAAAATCACTTTTGAAATTACTACCCCTGTACCCATTTTTGGCGGTTACGCCCATGAAATCGATAAAAAATTGAAATTTAACCTATTGGTATACCTCAAACATAATATTGACACGCCCATGTATCAAATTTACCTGAAAAATCAATCAAAAATTAGTAGTATAGTATGTCAATTAGGACGGATAAAAGTGCCTTTGAAGGCACCTAAATCCTTATATAAATAGTCTACCCGTACATCAAGGCACATTTTTTGGTGCGGTTTTTCCTTATATGAGAGTCTACATTTTTTTTCCTTATAGTCTATCCATCCTAAATGACATACTATACTACTAATTTTTGATTGATTTTTCAGGTAAATTTGATACATGGGCGTGTCAAATATTATGTTTGAGGTATACCAATAGGTTAAATTTCAATTTTTTATCGATTTCATGGGCGTAACCGCCAAAAATGGGTACAGGGGTAGTAATTTCAAAAGTGATTTTTATGTAAATTCTTGATATGGGGATGCTTAATATAAAGTTTGGGGTATGTCTAGATGTTAAATTGACTATTTTTAACAGTTTCATGGGCGTAACCGCCAAAAATGGGTACAGGGGTAGTAATTTCAAAAGGTGTTTTTATGTAAATTCTTGATACGGGGATGCTTAATATAAAGTTTGGGGTATGTCTAGATGTTAAATTGACTATTTTTTAACAGTTTCGTGGGCGTAACCGCCAAAAATGGGTACAGGGGTAGTAATTTCAAAAGTGATTTTTATGTAAATTCTTGATATGGGGATGCTTAATATAAAGTTTGGGGTATGTCTAGATGTTAAATTGACTATTTTTAACAGTTTCATGGGCGTAACCGCCAAAAATGGGTACAGGGGTAGTAATTTCAAAAGGTGTTTTTATGTAAATTCTTGATACGGGGATGCTTAATATAAAGTTTGTGGTATGTCTAGATGTTAAATTGACTATTTTTTAACAGTTTCGTGGGCGTAACCGCCAAAAATGGGTACAGGGGTAGTAATTTCAAAAGTTGTTTTTATGTAACTTCTTGATACGGGGATGCTTAATATAAAGTTTGGGGTATGTTTAGAGTGTAAATTTACTATTTGTAACAGTTTCATGGGCGTAGCCCTAAAAAAGAGTCAAGGGGGTAACAATCATAAAAGTGACTTTTAAGCAAATTTTTGCTATGGGGATGACTAAAATAAAGTTTGTGGTATGTCTAGGTGTTAAATTGACTATTTTTAACAGTTTCATGGGCGTCCCCTCATAAAGGGTCAAGGGCGTAACAACCATAAAAGTGACTTTTAAGTAAATTTTTGCTATGGGGATGTCTAATGTAAAGTTTGTGGTATGTCTAGGTGTTAAATTGACTATTTTTAACAGTTTCATGGGCGTAGCCCTAAAAAAGAGTCAAGGGGGTAACAATCATAAAAGTGACTTTTAAGCAAATTTTTGCTATGGGGATGTCTAAAATAACATTCGGGGTAAGTTTAGAGTGTAAATTTACTAATTTTTAACAGTTTCATGGGCGTAGCCCTAAAAAAGAGTCAAGGGGGTAACAATCATAAAAGTGACTTTTAAGCAAATTTTTGCTATGGGGATGTCTAAAATAACATTCGGGGTAAGTTTAGAGTGTAAATTTACTATTTGTAACAGTTTCATGGGCGTCCCTCATAAAGGGTCAAGGGGCGTAACAACCATAAAAGTGACTTTTAAGTAAATTCTTGATACGGGGATGCTTAATGTAAAGTTTGGAGTAGCCCTAGAGTGTAAATTTACTATTTCTAACAGTTTCATGGGCGTACCCCTCATAAAGGGACAAGGGGCGTAACAATCATAAATGTGGTATTTTAAGCAAAATCTTGTTTTTCTTAGTGGGTTATGGTAGGAGTGTAACCTACGTGTTTGGTAATACTTTCGTTTAGTAGAGTTATAGCAGGGGCCATAACTTTCATGCTTTGCAGTACTTTTCTTAGCAGAGTTGTGACAGGGGCGTGAACTTTAAGTTCATTCTTTCAATGTGGTGTTTTAGTGTGTTTGGCTTTTACTAGAGTTCTATGAATATTTTCAATAATGATTTAGACACAGTCGCAACTATCATCAAGTGCAACATTTTTAGTAAATTGTAATTATTTATTAGGGTTTTCTCAGCTGTATTAAAGACTTTGGTTGATAAGTGGACACTTTTTAGGGTTTTGAGTTCAACTTTTTGGTTATGAGACGAAATTTTAGGGCTTGTTGTTAAATTAGTTGTCTTTTGGAGTAACTTTTTGGACTTTGCATATAAATTGTTGGGTTTTGTGTCTAACTATTTTGAGTTAAGGTTGTCTTTTTGACAAACTTTTGGACTTTGAATGTAACTATTTGGTCTTTTGTGTCTAAATATTCTGAGTTTGGGTTGTCTTTTTGACAAAATTTTGGACTTTGCATATTTATGACTTTCGTGTCTAACTATTCTGAGTTTGGGTTGTCTTTTTGATAAAGTTTTGGCCTTTGTATATAACATTTACGACTTTTGTGTCGAACTAGTATCACTTTGGGACTAAATTTTTAGGGTTTTGAGTTCAACTGTTTGGTTATGAGACGAACTTTTGGGGTTAAGTGTTACATTAGTTGTCTTTTGGAGTAACTTTTTGGACTTTGCCTATAAATTGTTGGGTTTTGTGTCTAACTATTCTGAGTTTGGGTTGTCTTTTTGACAAACTTTTAGACTTTGTATATAATATTTACGACTTTTGTGTCGAACTAGTATCACTTTGGGACTAAATTTTTAGGGTTTTGAGTTCAACTGTTTGGTTATGAGACGAAATTTTGGGGTTAAGTGTTACATTAGTTGTCTTTTGGAGTAACTTTTTGGACTTTACCTATAAATTGTTGGGTTTTGTGTCTAACTATTTTGAGTTTGGGTTGTCTTTTTAACAAACTTTTGGATTTGAATATAACATTTACGACTTTCGTGTCTAACAATTACGACTTTGGGACTAAATTTGTAGAGTTCGTGTTCAACTTTGTGCATATGAGCTGAAATTTTGGGATTAAGAGTTACATTAGTTGTCTTTTGGAGTAACTTTTTGGACTTTGCCTATAAATTGTTGGGTTTTGTGTCTAACTATTTTGAGTTTGGGTTGTCTTTTTGACAAACTTTTAGACTTTGTATATAACATTTACGACTTTTGTGTCGAACTAGTATCACTTTGGGACTAAATTTTTAGGGTTTTGAGTTCAACTTTTGGTTATGAGACGAAATTTTGGGGTTAAGTGTTATATTAGTTGTCTTTTGGAGTAACTTTTTGGACTTTGCATATACATTTTTGAGCTTTGCATCTAACTATTTTGAGTTTGGGTTGTCTTTTTGACAAACTTTTGGACTTTGCATATAACATTTACGACTTTCGTGTCTAACAATTACAACTTTGGGCCTAAATTTGTAGAGTTTGTGTTCAACTTTGTGAGTATGAACCAAAATTTTAGGGTTTGGAACTAAGTTTTCTTACCTGAAATGATCATCTTTACTGTTGTCTGTCATTCGTTGAAGTGATAAAGATATGGAACTCCAAAGTCTAAGAGCTGAAGTAATCACCTTTAATGATGTATGTCGTTCGTTGAAGTGGGAAACCTTGGTATTAAAGCCTTCAGCGGTCAAAATGAGGTCATAGAACTCTTCTGGAATTGCCTCAGGGGTCAAAACGAGTTCAAGTAACCCACCACCCCGCATTTTTCCCCCACTGCTGGCCCGACAGCCACTACCTACGCTTGGGCTAACGCGCTTTTCTGATTGGTTAATCCACCTGTCAGCCATTTCTTCGCCCCGCCTCCTATAGTAATACTCTTCTCTGATTGGTTAATCCAGATATCAAGCGATGTTGACCTAGTCACTCGCTTATTGGCTAATTTATTTATTTCTTACCAGGCTATATTTAAACTAGACGGCGTTATAAGTTTGGTTGATTCAAGGAAAGTTACTGTTCACACTAGCGGATTTTTGCACAGTAAGTTGGCTTGTTTTCTCTTAACGTATGTTAAGGCTTATCGATAACAGGTTATATTCGGTGTAGATGATTGAGACTATATTTTACGCTGTAAGTTTGAATGTTTTCTCTTAAAGTATGGTAAGACTTAACGATAACACGTTATTCAACTGTATTGATGTAAAGTAGTTAAGATAAGTAATGTTGAATGTAATGTTCCTTCATTTTTCTTATTGGTTGATTAAAGTATGATATACCAGACAACCGCCATACACCACACATACCACACTAGATGACCTCCATACACCCCTCACGACACAGTAGACGACCTCCATACACCCCTCACGACACACTAAACGCCCTCTATACACCCAATATGACACACTAAACGACCTACATACACCCATCATGACACACTAGACGCCCTCTATACACCCAATATGACACACTAGACGACCGCTATACACCCATCATGACACACTAGACGCCCTCCATACACCAAATATGACACACTAGACGACCTCCGTACACCCATCACGACATACTAGCCGACCTCCATTGACCCATCACGGCACACTAGACGACCCCTATACAACCATCATGACACACTAGACGACCCCTATACAACCATCATGACACACTAAACGCCCTCTATACACCCAATATGACACACTAGACGACCTCCGTACACCCATCACGGCACACTAGACGACCCCTATACAACCATCATGACACACTAGACGACCCCTATACAACCATCATGACACACTAAACGCCCTCTATACACCCAATATGACACACTAGACGACCTCCGTACACCCATCACGACATACTAGCCGACCTCCATTGACCCATCACGGCACACTAGACGACCCCTATACAGCCCTTATTACACACTAGGCGACCTCCATACACCCATCGCTGCGATGAACATACTAGCAAGACAGACTGTATAAACTGTAAGGGTGTTAAAGCGTACACCAAACGAACGCCCGGGCTTTTTAAACTAGAGTACGAAGGGACAGCTCTTGTTAGCTTATGTAGTAAGACGTACCATTGTAGTGGGGATTACGATAAAATCAGTTGTAAAGGGCTAAGCAAGCAACACAACAAATTAGATAAAGATATGTTTTAGAGGTTCTCGCTACGCAAAAGGCTAAGGGTGGGAAAAATGTAGGTTTCAAAGTCTTAAATAATTCCATATTTTCCTACAGTCAAACAAGAAATGCTCTTTCCTATTTCTATATAAAAGAAAGGTAGCTGATGATAACGTCTCGACTACGCCTTTAGATATTTAACTCTTTACACTACCAGCTTAGCCTAACCAACAATCTCTAACAGTTTCACCCCTTATGATTCATTTATGCCACAACGCTAAGCAGATACCCAACTACCTATCTATAAATAAATGTTATCCTTGTACTATATATTGACTTTGTGTACTAAATATTTTTGTACTGTTATATAATATCAATGTATGTTATACACCTATTGAGATAATAAAAGAATAAAAAATATATCTTCGTCTTCTGTTTTAAATTTAATGTTTTTCATTGATGTTGTATAATCTACTAACCTATCACTATCGCTCAAGTACACCAAGCACTCCAAAGTCAGCACACACCAGACATAAACAGGGCACTTCCGGGGTCACCGGGACTAGAGGTCACGGTTAACTCCCCCTGCACCTACGGTACATTAGGTGCGCCGCGCACCTACTATATATCTTTGTTAATTTAGCACCTAAATTCGGGTCAAATACAACATTGTATACTACTAACATATCGATACATTGTAAATGTGAACGCAATGGCCAAATATCTGTTATCAGCCAATGCAGAAGCAGCATTGTATCTGTTTACAATAGAGTTTATGCTCCCCCGTGTACTACACACACACATACACACACGCACACACACACACACACAAACGCACATCTTTCTGAATGATGATGACCTCACTAGACCACTTCTCTGAAATACGTGCGCAGCAGGCATGCTTGTCTTTGCCATCAATTTACTATAAATCCACGAACAGGTGTAGTGCCGCTTCATATACACTTGATCATATATATTTCTTCCCCAGGATTTCACGTGGACATGGATCTTCCAGTTAGCAACATATGGTTGTGCATCGTGGACAATCTCGCAAACAGCAATGAATCAAATTTGAAACAAAATGCTATAGAAAAATCCTTGAGATACCTTGAATAATAAAAAAAGCAAGCAATGAAGACCCATTAAAGATGCAAATATTAAAAAGAAGTGGCTTATAAACATCATTCTACAGAGGAAATTAAAATACTATGGCCACGTCAAAAGACCCAGCGACCTGGAAAAAACAACGAATCATTTCAAGGGAAGGTGTATGTTTACAGCATTCGGGAAAAAAATCACAATTAACAGAAAAAAAAAATAAAGACAACAGATGGTCCGAAGCAAGATCAAACCCGTGCTCCTCGGTACAGCGCCTTGTTACGAGAAACCAAACGCTAGAGCACACGACAATAATGGAAGGCATGGATCCTCGGCGACACATCATGGACAAACCAAGAAGAAGGTGGTTTCAAGCCATCAAGGAAACCTTGAACATGACAACATAAGAAGTGGGAGATCTCGCTAGAGACATACATTCTTTCAGACGGCCTGTGCGTGAACGCAATCTTCTGCAAAGTACACGCGACTTGATGATGATGATTTCATAGAAGTATTATTCCTCACTAAACTAAATTGGTTTGAATTATCGTCCTTGTTTTATTCATTTTTTTTTTTTTTGCGGGAGGAATTTTGGAGGGGAGGGGGCCTTTGGTGGTCTAGAGGTAAGAGGCCGACCTCTGGACAGAAATGTCTCTGGTTCGACTCCCACCACAGGCGGTAGGAATTTTAAAAAAATCGAACCCGTAGTGTCTTCGTGGTTTTCCCCTCCCCTGGTCTCTGGGTAGAGATCCGATGTCTAGCTCTCTCAGAAAAATGCGAAATATATAAGTTCCTGTGTGTACTCGCGCACGTTAAAGAACCCTTCATAGTTTAAAGTCAAAAAGAGTAGGCCAAAAACGGCCGCAGTCTGGGCAAACAAATATGAAGCAAATCTATCCATTCATGCCAAAAACGGATGTGTCGGGCAGAAAGGCGCAGTTATCGTGGCTTTGCTGTAAACTAGCGACACGGCGCATCCACTGCCACTTAACGGGTGAACTCTAAGAAGATCGTTAATTTTTATCGAATTTATTATGAGATGTGTTTATACCTGCTTTTGTTTGTGTTTGGGGAGGGTAAGAGTGATCCGTTTACTCATCTCATTTGTGTTGCCCCTTGATCTTATTCTCGTAATTCCTTTCATTTCGTCTATTTCTCGTATCATCATGTCCTAATTTATTCTACAAGTATCATTCACATCACTGCGGATTCTCATAAACTCTGCTTTGGTTTATCAGCTCCATACGATCCAATTTCTCATATATCCTGTTTGAGTTTCTTTTATTTCACATATCTCCCACACTTCACCTTTTATATCCCATACTTAGACCCAAACGTCCAACAGCAGCGGGGCTGAAAGCAGTCCGCAACTCATATTTCATTGCCTGTCAGGATCTGTGAACCAGAGTTGGTCAAGACCTAACTGCACATTACTGTGAAAGACATGGGAACAGACAAACCAGTTTGGTCATACAGATAAGGATCGAAGAGAAAAAGCAATATGATTTCCAACGTCGTGCCAATGTCGGATGTGTTGGACCAAAAGGCGCAAAACAGCGCAACTTATTATAAACAAGATAATAAATCTACCCTTCTGTAACACCATTTTAAAAGTGGACAATGAAGTGCAGTGGTCATTAGGAAGACGTAGAATAGGAAGGTATTACTTCTAATGTCTTTTTATCTCAAACATTATTTCTTTCTCTTCGTTCCTATATTAGTGGATTGTTTTGATCTGTGTTTTCCACCTTGTGATCCAGTACATCCGCCCGTGCGCTGCCGGGGCCCGAAAGGGGTGTAAAGAATAGTGGCGCGTTCCCTACCATGCATGTACGTAAGAGGCGACTAAGGAGAGTTGGGCATGGGACTAGCTATCCCGTACTGTAAAAAAAAAAAAGCCGAAAAAGCTTCAAAAACATGGGCAAGTCAAAGAAAAGATTAAAAGTAAATCCGCCATCCAGGAAAGATAAAGGCTCTCCGTCTAAGAGATGTATGACGCAATCCGGAGAAAGCCGTAATGAGTCCGGGTTGTCGACTCACCTTTTGTCTACCAGGAAATTCTCCAGAATTGGCACCTGGAATGTACGTACTCTAAACGAACAAGGAAAAGCTGCACAGGTAGCGGCAGAAATGAGAAATTACAAGATAGATATTCTGGGAATGTGTGAAACAAGATGGCTAGGAACGGAAAGGATAAAACTTAATACAGGAGAGATGATTTTATCATCAGGACACCAGGAACCTGGAGCACAACATAGTGATTGGGTAGCTATAATGTTATCAAGGAATGCACAGAAGACACTGATAGAATGGGAAACAGTAGGGCCAAGGCTAATGAAAGCAACATTTAAAACAAGAAAAAAAATACACATGATCAAATGCTACTCACCAACCAATGATAAGGATGATTAAGTTAAAGATGAATTCTATAAACAGTTGCAATGTCAGATGGATGAAAGACAAGCCAATGATATTATAATTTTGATGGAGATCTAAATGCAAACGTAGGATCGAACAACAGAGGCTTCGAAGAGATTATGGGAAAACATGGACATGGAGATATAAATGAAAATGGAGAGATATTCTTGAACTTCTGTGCTCTTAATGAAATGCGCCCAGGAGGAACAATATTCCAACATAAAAGAATGCATAAAGCTACATGGGTGTCACCAAATCACAGAACGGAGAATCAGATTGACCACATATGTATTAATAATAAGTTTAAGTCATCCTTCTTCTTTTCTCTTTTCACTGATACCTAAAAGGTGTCGTGCTTTTTATCATTTGTCGTTCTTGAGCTGCTCGAACTGTCTGAATTAGTGATTTTCCTTTGTTGTTACATGTCTTTGTCACTGCATCTATCCATCTTCTTCTGGATCTTTCTCTTGGTCTTTTCCCATGCATTCTCGAGAAGAACGCCATTGATGGTGATTGGTAAGGGTTCATTCTGACCAGGTGGCCAAACCATTTAAGTTGTTGTTGTTCTATATATTCTTGGCAGGGTTTTGCTCCTACCATTTTTCTTATGGTTTAATTTGGTATTCTATCTCTTCTTGTGTTGTTTGTTACATTTCTCAAGCATCGCATCTCGCATATATTGATCTTTCTTAAATGGGATTTAGAAAGGGTCCATGTTTAAGTCATCCTTACAGGATGTAAATGTATATAGAGGGGCAGATGTGACTCCAGATCATCTTCTGCTAGCCAAACTTAAACTAAAAAGATATACTACAACGAGTAAGGGTAGAAAGTATTTAAATGTAGGGTTTCTTAAAGAACAATGAATTAAAGATAAATGTGCAGTCACAATATCAAACAAATACCAAGTCCTGCAACAACTATAAAATACAATAAATATAGAAGATCATTGAAAACAGGTAAATGATACATGGAAAAAGACATGCGAAGAAACGCTCGGGAAAAGAGAACACCAGAATAAGGCATGGATGACAGCATAGACCCTGGATAAAACAATCCTCCAGATATACTACCTGCAGAAGAAGAGTTACACGTTAACTGTGGAAAACCAAGCAAGGAAGAAATAAGCCTTCGCGCATTTAAAAAAATGGAAAAGCCACAGGACCAGATGAAATTCCTTCAGAAGTCATCAAAGCAGATATTGACACCTCTACCAAGATGTTACATAATCTATTAGATAAAATTTGGGAGAGGGAAGAAATACCTAAAGACTGGAAAGAAGGTTATATGATCAAACTACTAAAGAAATAAAGTTTACAGGCGTGCACAAATTATAGGGGAATTATGCTACAATCAGTGCCAGGAAAAATATTAAACAGAATCATTCTGGAGAGACTAAAAGAGGTCATAGAGAAATATCTGAGAGATGAACAAGCAGGTTTTAGGAAGAACAGATCATGTGCTGATCAAATAACTACCCTACGTATAACAGTTTAAAACTACAGTCCCCACTTTATATTGGATTCATAGATTACGAAAAGGCATTTGAAAGTTTAGACAGAGGAATGCTTTAGAAGTTGCTGAGTCATTACGGAATCCCCATAAAGCTTATTGACCTGATAAAAAACAATGTATGAAGGAAAGAAATGTAGTGTGGTGCATGAAGGGCAGCTTACAGAAGCATTTGAAATAAGAACAGGAGTAAGGCAAGGCATGCCTTCTGTCTCCATTTCTCTTTCTACTGGCCATAGATTGGATTATGAGAATAACTCAAAACAGAAATGGAATCCAGTGGTCACTGACCAAACAAGATGATTTAGACTTTGCTGATGACATAGCTCTCATATCACACAGACATCAACAGATGCAGGATAAAATGAGCATACTTGATGAGAGATCACAACAGCTAGGACTGAAAATTAATAGAGGTAAGACCAACATTATGAGAATTAATGCAGTTGGCAATAACGAAATAAAATTAGGAGAAATACCTCTACTAGACGTACAATCTAACATATATCTGGGCAGTAATATAGATAAAGAGGGAGGAACAGAAAATGATACCAAAATAAGGATATTAAAAGCAAAAAGAGCATTTGTTGCACTGGGAAACATGGAAGTCCAAAGAAATTAGATGAAATACTAAAATACAAATTTTCAACTCAAATGTTAAGTCACTCTTATTATATGGCTGTGAAACATGGAAAACAACAAAATTGACAATCATGAAGATACAGACTTTCATTAATGGATGCTTACGCATAATAAAAGGATGGAAATGGCAGGACAAAATCACTAACATAGAATTATAGAAATGTACCAGTCAAATACCAGTGGATAAAGAGATACAGCGAAGACGATGGCGCTGGATAAGACACACACTGCGGAAACCAACTAAGAGTATTACACAACAGGCCCTTTTTTGGAATCCCCATGGGAAAAGACAAAGAGGAAGACCAAGAAATTATTGGAGAAGACAAACAGAAGCAGAAATGAAGATGATGGGGAAGATATGGAATTATCTTAAAATAATTTCAACAAACAGAACGACTTGGAAAGTGTTTGTTGAAGATCTATGCTCCACAGGGAGCTGAAAGGTAGAAGAATCTTTGTCTTTTCCTCTGAGTATAACCTAGATGATATAAGTTGGCTATATTATATCGACACTGTTATCTGATATAGCGAACGGGCAACATTTTCATATCAGAAGTTGTGTATGCCATCCTTGTGTTCGTTTGTGAACACATTTCATTTTCTTCTGCTTCTTCTTCGTATTCTTCTTTATCTTCTTCTTCGTTTGGTTTGGTCTTCTTCGTCTTCTTCCTCTTCTTCTTCCTCTTCATCTTCTCCTGCACCTCTTTCTCCACCTCTTCTTCCTCTTCATCAGCGTTCAGGTCTTGTAATCATGCGAACTTGCCACTCTGTCCTGTTTCATGATGGAGGAGTACGAACAACACCATGACATATGATGAGCTGATCGCTAGGTCATACATCTATATGCATATTTGTCCTGATTGTTCCACTAAACCTGCACCGTGGCTGACACACTCCGTCTTCGGCAGGCTGGATCTAGCTTTGACGTAGAAGTTTTCTTCTCGTAGACTGGATGCCAGCTAGGCTGTTGGCCATAACCATGATTGTTATTTTAGCCGATGTTGGTATAGTAGGTAACTTTAACAGGGAAATAAATGCAATGCAAACAAGAATGTGTGAATATCATTTGAGATTTGTCTGTAGAAAGAGGGGACAGTGATGGGTGATGGAGGTAGGTGATAAATAAAAACTGATACATTGGCATTGAATGGGCTGATAACAGCAAGATGCCTTAAAACTCAGCTAATGATAAATGCAAATACAGCTTGTTCTTCCGCTTCATGCGCCACTATCCAACACCTGATCACGTGTCTCGCCTCGTCACGTTGACGATCAATTTGTTTTCAAAATAACACGCCTTTTGACAATCACACTGCTGCTTCCTAGGCGCTTTGTTTTCCCAATCACTTTTTTCTATTTATTTTTCTACCTTGATGTTTTCCGTTGTGGCTAGTCGCGCTAATCATCATCAAGTGCCCATCCATGCTCAGAAACGTTGGCGATCATGTCCATCCATCACTTTCATACGCCGACACTTTCATCAATTCCTCTGTTGATTTCTTGTTGTGCCATGTTGTTAAACAGTTTTTGTATTGCATTTTTGTTGTTGCTTTCCTCTGTCTCATTTTCCCATTATTTCTTTTCTGATTGCACAATATTTTTTCCACTTTTCATCAGTGAATCGGTGCCCAACGAAAGTTAACTGCTTATATATATATATATGTATTCTTAACGCTATGGCTTATCTATGGCCTATCTCTCAGGACGTCGACATTTGTCTGTTTAGCTTTCAATGGTCTTCTTAATGTGCTTGTGTACAACTACATTTCTGTAGCCTCCGACTCCCTTTGGGTAGATGAGACTTGTTCAGTCTCAGGTTCTGCTAGGGAAGTTGGAGCTTGCCCTGCCTAGACGTATACTGCGATACGCCGGTTGTATCATGCATTAGTAGACCTCACCAAAGCGAAACTTCCTTTCCGATTCGGGAATGTATGTTCATTTTACAAATTGACAAGTCAGCCTATGACAACCTGCAGTATCAAGGCAAGAGAGAGAGAGAGAGAGAGAGAGAGAGCGCGGAATGGCGCTACATGGTAGCCAACCTTCGATACCGAGACGACACTCAATGATGGTGAATTTTAATATACGTTTAGAGACACGGCAACCTATTTTCATCGTTTGTATTTTTATTATTTAGACTAACGTGTATCAGATTCGCCCCCCCCCCCCTCCTTTGAGCTTCCCCGTGCACAATTACTGTTGCACAAGCTCCAGTATGTACTAGTTTGATATAAGCAGTGGTTGTATGCAGCAGAGCCCCTGCCCTTGCAGCTCGACTTGAAGCTTGCCAGATTTGTGGCATTTCCTGACTGCGACAATCTGTCCATCTCCTATTTCGGACGGCCTTTCCTCCAGCAGGTGACCGCCAGTATCAGCCCAGCCCACGTACCTGTTATTTATCAGCGATGCCATTTACACGAAGAAGACGTGCGGCACACGGGGGACCTGACTGATGTGCTGCTGGAGTAGGTGAGCTTGAGTAGCTTGAAGAAAGATTCATTATTTTATGCTCTTCTGTCTCCTTTTTTATTCTCCTCGTTCGCTTCATTAATTCACCTCACGTCTGGTATGTACATCTAAGGTATTCGGGAAGTTCCATCTGTCCCTCTTTTATGTCTCATATATATATATATATATATATGTGAGGAAGATACTATGCAATTCATTTTAGACAATAGAAACAAGAAAAAGAGTTCTTAAATGTTACGTAGAGCGAGTCTTAACATATGGATGCGAATCATGGACAATAGGACAACAGACAAGAAAATCACTGGAGTCTGTAGAAATGTGGTTTTACAGAAGAATGTTGAGAGTACCGTGGACAGCTAAGAAGAGTAATGAAGATGTTCTGAGAGAGGTCAAAGCAAAAAGAGAGCTAATTTCCAATATTAGGAAGAAACAATCATCATTTTTTTGGCCATGTAATGAGAAGAGAACAACTGGAATATATTGTAACAACTGGAAAAATTGATGGACGAAGAGATAGATGGAAGCAAAGAGAGAAAAATAACAGACAGCTTAAGAGAATGGCTTGGCAGAAGGTCAACAAAAGAAATGATAAATAGATGCCGAGATCGAAAGTTGTAGAGAGACATGATCACCTACGCCAGTAGGCCCTGTACTTGATGATATATATATATATATATATATATATATATATATCTTTTTTAGTGTGTCTGTTTATGTTAGTATAACCGTTTATCTGTTTGCCATGAGAGACATTTGTCCTATTCTTCTTTATGTGCATTCTCCCGTGATCAATCTCATTCATTTGTTGCGTTAAGTAACTTTCTGCTGTGGATTACGATGCAGGTAAACTACTGTATGCTAGTATGCGCTGTCGACTCGATATATCCGACTTCAAGTAATGTTTTTTGACATGCAAAAGTTGCCTTCCATCATCAAACCTACTCGCTTGGTCAGACGGGGTTAGTATTATTCCAGGGCAATGGCGGAAAGCTGGAGCGTGATCTTATCCAGTTCTGGTTCGCTAATCATGACTCAAATAACCAGGAGTCTTTGACCGCCTTCAGCCCCGGCGGTATTCTTGTCTCCCACCCCGTCACCAGTGGCCATCTAACAGATGTGACACGTATATGACACATATAGGTGTGTGTGTGTGGGGGGGGGGGTGTCGTTTTACCCCCTTTTTAATCGGAAGTTCTCAGCGAGGGAGACCACTCGAGCGTTGTTACTGTGCCATATATGGTGGTCTAGTGCTAGCTTTTCAGGGCTGTGACGGTGAAATTGTATTTTTTAAACAAAATCTTTCACGAGTTGTTCAGTCCACCAGCCAGTGGCCTAGCTGAACTCTCCATTCATAACTGTTTCAGAGCACGTTCTTTAAACAGGTACTTAATATTTAAATCCCACTTGGACCGTCGACCAACAGCGTGCAGATACATTGATACATGCTGTCTGATGATGTGTTGATCATTTAGAAGAGCTAACTTGGTTGTATTGTAATTGAGCATGCCCAAAGAGGAATGTGATTGCTGACAATGCCAGAATCACGCTACCTACATACGTCTCTGATTCTTTCCTTGAGTTTACAACATGTTCATTCATTGGGTACCGCCTCCACATCGAAGGTTGACTACCATGGAGCGCCATTTTACTCTGTCTTTTGTCTTGATGGTGCACGTTGTCATAGGCTCATCTGTCCATCTTGTGATGTTATCAGTTCATTTTAGTCTTGGTCTGCCTCTGCCTCGTCTGCCTTCTACCTTCCCTTACAAGTTGACTTTTACATGGTATTATGTCTCTTCGTATACAAAAAAAAAATGAGCTCTTTGAATTGTGTTAAGTAGTTCTTTTTTTTTTCCATTTTCAGCTGATTCTGAACTTATTTGTTTTTCTTTCTTTTCCTTCCACCCAATTCTCCCCATTTTCCTATAGATCCATATTTCTAAATATTCAATTTTCTGCTCTGGTTTTTTATTGAATGTTTATGTTTCTGCATCATACAGTAATATTGAGTAAACATATCATTTGCTATTCTTAGTTCTAGTTCTGAAGTTATTTGCGTTGATGTGAGTATATCTTTCTTGCTTCATTCAACATATATAGCGATTACATTCACAATTTCTTATCATTCTCATTATAGTTCCAGTCGGTGGCTTGCACGTACCATCATATATATGTATACACACACACAACTACGCTCTTGCTTTTCACTTGTGTACATACATCTACCACCATTGTTAATACCATAATACCATGAACATGGCCAGACCGTCCTTAAAAGATGTCTACCCGAAATTAATATCCTCACTAATCCTCCTATACCTAGTCACCTTCACACCCAGAGGTCAAAGGTTGCCTGTTATAAATTAAAGGGACAAAGTTATATCTCCAGCTCTCTTCCTTTACACATAAAATCAAAATCCTTCACGAAAGAAGAATAAAAGAATTCTCCATTTCCCGTCTTAAATTTTCCAGCCAGTCATTGTTCCTACCCACCCGTCCCCTCTTTCTATCAGCGGTTGAGACCCGAGTGGCAGGCGTCTCTTTAGCAGCTCGTGATTTATAGTGATCTGTTGGCAGCACGGGCAGATCTCAACCCAAGCGCTGATTCAGTCGAAAGCAGACAACTCGAGGCAGACCCGAGTCAGCTCGCCAACCAGCCAGCCCCGCGGTCGCGCCAGCCGGTACTAAGTGAATGAAGGAATCGAGTGACTGCTACGCCCAAGTGTCAAAACGTGAAGATTTCGACTTTAGACAGTAGATACTGTTTATTTGGTTATTGTGTACTTGTTTGCTTCTCCGACCGTCTTGGACCGAGAATTACGTGTTCTTTCTTTGATTCCTATAAATGTGTGACCTGCAGGCTGCCTTCACACGTGGACTGTGTACACATAGGGAAGTCATGGTAACAGTAAGCACTAGGATTTGTGTCAAGGTGTTACTACTAGTCTGTCCGAACTGTGAGAAAGCATTCTTTCCTAGGAGCTTCAAACGAGTCGACAAGGTGTGAATGTGTCATGTGACAACTTCGTTGTTTAGTTGTGGTCATTTACGTCAGAACGACGCGATAGCTTTGATAATGTCACATCATCTGCTTCGATTTCAATTGAAATATGCTACTTGAGTAAATCAGATGATATTGTCGAGATCCAACAATAATGGAACACATATTGTGGACTTACACATAAGACCGTAGTGGTCGTTAGTGTCAGAGCTAACAGTCGTGGGTTCGTTTCCATTTAAACCGTCCATTGATCATCGGTAGCGAAGTGGTTAGCGCACCTCTGGCTCGACAATAAAGAAAACGTGATTCTTGTCTATCGACATATCAGAAAGAAAATAAGAGTGACCCGGCCAGCACTTGGGGAAGGTAATAGCAGTGAGGAAATCACAGGTCTCTCTCTCATAAGATAGTACGGCATAGAAGTTTTAACTTGAAGTACTCCTTCACACTTCTACAACGTTTCATGAGCCATTCTTTATAATCGCACAGACGACCAGGCTGCAACATAGTACCTGGGTCGTAGAGGTAGGAAAGGTTCGGTTATAACAATAGAGACAATCATTGGCCCCTTCACCTTCACATAAAGTTTAGTTAACTTTTTTTTTTATATCAAGCATCGTGCTGTAGACAGAAGGTGGCTGTGTTTAGACCTGACAATATCAAACCGATGTTTTGTCGAGACAGAAATAACCTGTTCTCCGCTGTAGTTAACATTGATATGTTTGTGATGAGCTCTGCTGGCAACTCGTCTAACTAACGGCGATTCTATCTGGTGTTAATAAATCTCATATCACAGAGGTCAGTGTTTACAACCTGTGGGTCTCCACCCACAAGGAGCTCGCCAGGTGTTTCCCCCAGAGTCGCACATGCTATTTATTGTATTACTCCTTCTTCTTCTTTTCTTTTTTTTAAACATGAAATGCTACCACCATCAATGTTTTTACGATTTAAAAACAAAATCTCTTTGAACTCTTTCCTAATGGAGTTGCAGATTATTTGGATGTTGTTAAAATGTATTAGAAAGTTGTGGAGAAACATGCTCACTTAGTCCACGATATTCCATGGCGACGGCAATGGTGATGTAGGGCGAAACTTACTTGCTTGTTTGAAAAGGTAGCCGTATATTTCTCAATATCATAACATGTTTTCGACTCGTAAGAAAATACAGAGAAGTAGTCTGTTTGCCATTATTTACTGTATACTTCTTTTTTCATCTTTCCTTCTTCATCTGCCTTTCAGCGTCGAGGGGAGATATAATTTGCGGTCTTTTGCTCTTCTGTTTGCTTGTGCTGCTATGTTTCCTAGTGCTTCTAATATTCCATCGATCCATCTTTTTCGTGGTCGACCCTTGTGTCTGGTGTTCTCACAACGTTTGTTGAAGGCTCGTTGTGTTGTGTTTTGATCTTTCTGCCTTGTCACGTGGCAAAACCATTTTATCTGTTGTTTCCTTATATATTCTATGGCGGGGGCTATTCCTAGCTTTTTTCTTAGTTCTTCATTTCTGATCTTATCTCTCAGACTGTTTCTTGTCATTCGTCTAACACATTTCATCTCTGTAGAGGTTATTTTTCTTATTGTTCTTGCATATACTGTACTGAATTAATGATATCTCTACAGACTCGCTCACTGCAATAGTCAGCACAGGATATGCCGCCTGTAACATTTGCTTTTCTCTTTCTTCTTCTTTCCTTTCTCATTTTCATTTCAGCGTCAAGTGGAGATATCATTTGTGATCTTTAGGTCTTCTGTTGGCTTCTCCTGCTATTATGTTTCCTAGTGTTTCTAATATTCTATCAATCCATCTTTAGGTCTTCTGTTGGCTTCTCCTTCTATTATGTTTCCTAGTGTTTCTAATATTCTATCAATCCATCTTTAGGTCTTCTTTTGGCTTCTCCTGCTGTTATGTTTCCTAGTGTTTATAATATTATATTAATCCATCTTTTGGCTTCTCCTGCTGTTATGTTTCCTAGTGTTTATAGTATTCAATTAATCCATCTTTTGGCTTTCACTGCTGTTATGTTTCCTATTGTTTATAATATTCTATTAATCCATCTTTTGGCTTCTCCTGCTATGTTTCCCAGTGTTTCTAATATTCTATTAATCCAACTATTTCGTAGTGGGCCCATGAGTCTGGTGATTCTCGCTGTTTCAAGGTTGTTTTCATCATTATGTGCCATATTGGTTCGCGGGGACGTTCATGTCCTTCCACAATTCTCTATCCACAGTGCATCGTATCAATTCTGTTGTTGAATGTTTTCCGTATCATGATATCAAGCTATCTAGTATATTCTATTGTTGTCGTCCCGATCTCTATTTCCCTCTATTTTGCCAGCTGTAACCAAGTATTCCAACTATTTCCTCTTGTCACGATTTGCCCGAAAAATGTCGATTTGTTTCTTTGTGATGTTTTTAGGAGCTGCCGTTTTGTTTTGGTCTATTTGAGAATTTCATCGTTGCTCTTTTTAGTGGTCCATGGAACTCTCAATATTCTTTCTGAGAAATCTATGTGGCCTCTAATCGTCTTTTCATTTGTTTGTCTATTGTCCTTTATTCACTTCCATAGGTCAGAATTGGCTATATATAGCACAGATGAACTCTCTTTCTAACTTATATTGACATAGACTTGTTGCACATGGCGTTTTTTTTTCTTCATTTTCTGAAATACTATTTTGGTCTGAGATATTCCGCATTATATTTCTGTGGTGCTTCTTCCATCTGATGTTGTTATTGTGCCCAAGTAATGATGCGTTGACTTGCTTTAGATTTGCTCCGTTTATTTTTTGTTATGTTGCATGATGGTGATGATTGTTTCTTTTATTTGACCATTACTTCTTTTTTTCTTACTATTGAGACTTTCTTGCTGCTCTCTTTACTATTATGGCTATCATTTCTTCTAATTCATTGTTCATCTCTGATATTAAGACTGTGTCATCCACATTTATCGTATGAGCCCTAATTTCACCCGTTGACACTCTTCTTCACACGTCATTATCTCACCAGCAAAAACCCAGCTTTGCTTCACTTGTGTCGTCATAATGGATGCTTTCCCCGTCTATCTTTCCAGTTTATTCTATATACTACCATCATATATCCTTCAAGATTATTTCACATATAAATAAACATCAACGTCTCTCCTATCAGTTTGTTCCACATATAAGACAATATCAGATCATGCCCTTCCAGTTAGTTCCATGTTTTAAATATCATTGTCGTCTCTTCTCCCAATTTCTTTCTGATTTGAGACGCAATCAACCTCTGTTCTTTCGGTCTGTCACACAAATGAGACAGCACCAACATCTAGCATTCCAGTTTGTGATACATTTAAAACAGCGCCAGCTTATGTCGTTCCAGTTTGTTCTACACATGAGACGCCATCATCGTGTATATATTTCTATTTTGTTCCACATATCATTAGAGTCCAGACTTTAAGTTTGTTCCATTTATTGTAATTCATCTACGTCTATTCTCCCAGTTTATTCAACACATTAAACACAATCATCATCTGTCCTTCATCTGATCTACATATGAGACATAACATCAGTATATGTCATTCTTGTTTGTTCTACCTATTAAACATTAGCAAAGCCAGTTTGTTCCACATTTTGGACACCAAAAACGTCTGCTCCTCCAGTTTGTTTGACATTTTTAACACCGCCAACTGTCTGTTCTTCCAGCTTGTTCCACATACTAGACACCACGGACTTCTATTTTTTTTCCCTGTTGATTCTACATATGAAACACTTCCTGCGTCTGTCCTTCAATATGCCAAATATAACAGACAGCCATCAACGTATACTTCCTAGTTTCTATCACAAGAGACTCCATTTCTTCACAAAGCTCAGTTATTTTCTTGTTCTATACTATATGTATTGTCTCTCATGTTTTTAATTTGGAATTTTGCTTATTTTATTCCATCACTTTTATCTTTATGTTATCTTATTTCTTAAAATGTATTGTTTCTTCGTGCAAGCATTATATTGCTCGATACATTTCTCTATTTAAATATATGAATAAAATGTACTGCGTGGCCATTTATTATTGTCTCTGTGCATGCAAAACTTGATGATACTTGATAGTCTTACTGCACTGTTAGGTGTTCATATGTAATCTTATCTCCGTCTAAAATTAATGCGAATTTAGAATTTCAGGTAATGACACACACACTGTCATAGTATACGTCCTTCTATAAAAGCTTCACTTCTGATGTGAGTTGCAATAGAGATATTAAATGTCTTAATTCAGTGTTTACAATGGAGAATGACACTTTGTATATATGTTGTAAACTGCTTTACCGTACAATTATATTTGGTGCATCACCTGTATCTTTTAGCTTGTTTCATTTCTAGTTATTTGCGTATGTGTATGAATTATGTTTCTTAATCTCATTCATTTCACACCTCCCCCCCCCCCCCGTGTCTCAATAAAATCGACAATGACAATATTAACCCTACAACATAAATGACGTAGTAGATTACAGCTGCCTCCACCTGTACACTTTCTGACGTCAGCTGGAATCAGTTGACTATAAGTTGTGGTCAGCAGCACAAGATAACTTACCCTGGAGCGAAGGGCCAGTGTTGGTCACACGAGCGATCCTCTTCAAGTCGTTAACAGCCGCACCGTTGTCGTTGTCAGTGCTACTGTTACTTGTCGGAGTTTTGTTTTTCATTCTTTAATGAGGTTGACAATGCTTTTTAAGCCCCAATCGTTATTATAGTCAGATGATGAATTATGTGCAACACGCTGGTTGTCTGTAGTAGTCGTTATTATAATCAGATGATGAATTATGTGCAGCACGCTGGTTGTCTGTAGTAGTCGTTATTATAATCAGATGATGAATTATGTGCAGCACGCTGGTTGTCTGTAGTAGTCGTTATTATAGTCAGATGATGAATTATGTGCAGCACGCTGGTTGTCTGTAGTAGTCGTTATTATAGTCAGATGATGAATTATGTGCAGCACGCTGGTTGTCTGTAGTAGTCGTTATTATAATCAGATGATGAATTATGTGCAGCACGCTGGTTGTCTGTAGTAGTCGTTATTATAGTCAGATGATGAATTATGTGCAGCACACTGGTTGTCTGTAGTAGTCGTTATTATAGTCAGATGATGAATTATGTGCAGCACGCTGGTTGTCTGTAGTAGTCGTTATTATAATCAGATGATGAATTATGTGCAGCACGCTGGTTGTCTGTAGTAGTCGTTATTATAGTCAGATGATGAATTATGTGCAGCACGCTGGTTGTCTGTAGTAGTCGTTATTATAGTCAGATGATGAATTATGTGCAGCACACTGGTTGTCTCCAGTAGTCGTTATTATAGTCAGATGATGAATTATGTGCAGCACACTGGTTGTCTCCAGTAGCAAGCTACCTATACGTACACTCACTCAGCTCACCCGTGTCGTTCCTGCTTGTTCGATATTGACATTCATATTGCTGCAGTCTCAAGACAGCATTCTTACTAACCTGTGAATATGTTGACAATGTACTACTTTCACCATAGTTAGTATAGTTACAGTTACATGTTTTTTTTAAATTATTTATTTATTTATTACTGAACTTGTTTATGCGCATACTTGTTTTCCCTCTTATTGACTCTTTCGTTCTCCATTTCATGGATTCTTTCTAATCAGACTAGTCAGAGACGAATCACTACACATCATGACATTACAAGTGGCGGTAATTTGATCATCCAAACAAAGATCTACCCACACAGTGACAATGGATATATTACTTGACCTCTTAGTTTACTGGTATTCTACAAATAGTAGCAACAATGATGGGGAATTCACTTGGAACACCACTGTAGGTTACTATAGGGTGTCGTTGTGAGAAGAGAGGTTTTAACCTACATCACTTCTTGCCAAATTGGCTGTCATTGACTTCAAGGGAAGGCGTTGCTCACATTTTAGTCACTTCAATGTCGAAGAGCTACCCATCCCAGCATTCATCGCCCTCACTAATGTTATAACCAGGCCCTTTTGACATTTGAGACTTCCTTTGTTCTTCGCCATTATTATGGATCATGTTATCACAATTCTTCGTTTTTGTTCCTACGTGCTCGTCTATGTACACGGTTCACAAATGCAGGGAAGACAGCGATAATATGAATATTTGACTTGTCGCAACTGCACTACTAGGGGATGATCAGAAGAGAGTACTTCTCATTATTCCAACACTTGGAGGAACGATACAGGCGTTACCATATTTGTGAGAGTTCCGATGCTTTCTTTATCTACCGTTATTCTCAAGATTGACCTTCACACTTTTATCTTGATCAATGTGTTCCATCGTGTGTCAGGTTGGATATATTGCTAGATTGTTGTTGTTGAATAGACATGTGTACACTCCGCCGTCCTTCCTGTATATATAACTATAAATGATATATCTTTTGCTAGTTTATTGTACTTGCTATGCATTTTCCTCCCAAATTTTGTATTAAAGAAACTGACAGGAAAGCATGTAGTAAGTTTGGTGGAAGCAGCTAACGAGAAATGCCACCAACTGCGTGCATAGTGCGTGTGTTAGATCTGTCTGTCTCTCCATGTCTTCTGAGCTTCCTGCCTTTCTTACTGTCTTTCTTATAGTGGAAGAGACATGAAAACACATACCAACATGCGTGTCCAACAGAAACACATACGATCATGTTCCATTCTCCCTCAGTAACACATTCTGTTACCATGTGCTCGATGTAGTCGTGTAGTTGACTTGTTATTTGCGACCCGCTAACCGTTTGTTGTGACTGTTTTCACTTTAACTACAACTTTATGATTTATAATATGCTTTGTTTGTCCCCCGTTGATTTCCTGTGGTGGTCCAAACGTTGGTTTGTTCACTTCCGTTATTTATCATAAGAAACTGTAACCTGCGGTATCTAGTTTATATTTCCACTATGTCTCTTTCAGTTCGTGTGCCTATCCACTCAGTCTGACTGTCTTGCTCTCTTATATTTTTCTGTCTCTATCAAGTGAACAGAGTTAGACGCCTGTAATTGGTGGATCTAGATTCAGCCATTTGTGAGACTTCTGAGAAGTGTGTATCACCATGTTGGCAGTGATCGTTGCCGTGGTCCTGACAGGTATGGAACCTTCATAAATAGAATCCGTATTTCCTTTCTTGCAAGAACCGAGCGTAAACTACTACACAATGATTGTAGTCTAAAAGTAACAACGCTGCACGTTAAAGAAAACAAGCGAGAAAGGAAAAAATGCCATGGCATTGCAAAACAAGTGTAACATATCGGTTTATCTGTCTGCCTGTCCGTCTGCTTGTCTATCCGTCTGTCTATCTATATCGTTATCTACGTCGCCTTTATGACTACCCGCCTGTCGGAGCCCTCTTACATGTTACCTGTCTGACTGATTTATGCTCACGTCGAGCGCTTATTGGCCAGCCAGCTGTTGTGTACATGCACGGCGAGATTCTAGTCAGCGGAGTTTGGTCATTTTAGCCAGATTTGTCCACCTACCTCAACATATAGATTCACCTCAAGGGATTACTTATAAGCTGTGGCAATCAACTGTTTATCTCAGACAGCGATTCTCACTCATATTGATTTCTGGAGCCAAGTTATGTTAGGAGAAACGCTTTCCCGTCGCGTTTACTGTAATGGAAAAACAAATAATAAATAGCATATTCCTGTGGTGTGGTTATGACCCGAGAACGAGATGTCAATGAATCTCACTTTGGAAAAATTGCATCTCTAGCGTGCGACTTGTCTTCATTAGTTCACGACTAAATACAAATTACTCTGCTCGTTTGCCTACCTAATCCAGTTTGTGGTTTGACCATTTTCACTCACAGGTCTTTGTGTCCCATGGTCTGCCCTCCGTTTCAGATCACCTTCCTGCATTCATATCCATAAATATTACTATCACTCTGCCTTTTTGAGGCCACTTAGTCTTGATCTGATTAATGTTATCTAGCGTAATGACAACTATGGTCATAAACACAGATAATACTCAAAACCTACAAGTGGATATAAAGTTGAAGGAATAGACCCGGAGACAGTTCAAAGCTACAACTACTTTGAACATAATATAACCAGTGATGGAAGCTGTAAAATTGAAATAAACAAAAGAATAGGAGTGGCAAAAAGTAATTTTAATGCCATGAAAAATATACTAACATCAAAACAAATAACACCAGAGCTAAAACTAAGAAAAGCAAAATGTTATATCTTCTCAACATTCCTATATGGTGCAGAAACATGGACACTGAACAAGAAAACAGAACTGAAAATTGAAGCCTTTGAAATGTGGATTTATAGAAGAATAGGAAGAACTGGATTGAAAGAAGAGAAAACAAATGATGAAGTTTGAAAACTAAAAATGAAAAGAGAACTACTAAATACAAGACAAATGAGATTTTTAGGGCATGTTAAAAGACACAGCAGTCTACTAAATGTAATCTTGGAAGGGAAAATACAAGGTAAAAGAGGCAGAGGCATACCACGACTAACATGGACGAGTAACATCAAAGGAGAGTGAAAGGCAGACCAAGACTAACATGGACGAGTAACATGAAAATATGAACAATCCATATTCATTCAGCATAACTATGAGACTACCTTAACCGTTCTTTACCTTGAGTCAAGACGCACACAGTATTGCCACATCATCTACAACCAGCCAGTAAGTGACGGGGCCATCATGGCACTTACGACATTTTGGGATCACGGGAAGCTGCAGCAAGAACATTAAACATGTTTTCTGACAACCATTTTTAGTAATGATCCTCCAGACCCCATCTTGCTGACAGCGTGAGAATCCCCGCGGCATACGATACGATCACCTGTGTAATCGCAAGCAATAGCCAACATCTTTACCCGGAACATACAGTGATGGCTGGACCACATCCAGCAACGAATTGAGGCTGGCACAGAGGCAGTATAGACGTGATCGGAATAAATTCGGGTCACATGACAGGGGCGTTCAAGAAGAAGATAGATGGACAGGACAGGCATTGATTTGAAAGAGCTGATGACTGTAGCCTTGAGGGAGGCCATTAAAATGAAGATGAATGAAAGGTCCGTGTGCAGCCACCAATGTTGATGCTTTAAAAAGTGAAGGTGAAAAATTGGAATTCAAGCTTTTCAATCGACAGAATCAAACTTTCTGAGGAGGAAACTCTGTATTTGTTACTCCCATATCAGGCTGACCTCATCATATTTCTATTTTAGCCCCCTCTGTCACACACATAGAGACGAATACATAGTTTATCTTCAAGCAGAACTCGTTGGGGGTAAGCTTGTATGCTTTTCAAATGTCGCGGCACAAAGATGACATGTAATCTGCTAGTGTTTCATGTTTACATCATCATCTTCTGCTTCTTGGCAATGATAACAATAATGTAGCTACACCAGAGCTGCTGGCTTGGTCTCTTACGGTTCTCTCCTTTTTTGAGATGTGATGATAAACCTCCTGCCAACTTTCGTTTAGAACAAAGTAATAAATATCTATATCAGTTACCATAATTATTTAAATCTAATCTGTATATTAAGACTAGACGAAGATAAAGAAATGACTAAGGATAATTCTTTTTTTTTTTTTAAAGAAGAAAAAAGTGGTATGGTTTAATGGTACTCCCTGTCTTAGGTTCTCAAACAGGGAATGACTGAGTAACAGTGGCGGGGAACAAAATACAAACAGCACGACGTAATCCGATGAGATAGTCTTAATTGTTAAGAGTGGAACAATTACAGAAAGTAGTTGAAATTATTGTGATCGAAAGTAACACAAAAATAATCAGTTGTAAAGCTTCATAGCAAGAAAACAGAGGTAATGATCACAAAAAAGAGAAAGACTTTCTTGAAAGCCTCAATTAAAGTAAATGGAACAGTAATTAAAACACGTCAATTGATTCAAACAACATCGTTTACTTTTAGATAACAGATGTACAAAAGAGGTGATGCAGAATAGTATAGAGCAGCGGTTCTAAAAATCTCCTATATCGCGGACCCCCTTTCAATACGTTTTGTAGTCGCGGACCCACCATATTTCAACTTCAGTCCCAGATTTCTTCTTTTTACAATTCATTTCCTTGTGTGATTTCTTTCATTCATTACCTCTTTCCATTTAGCTACAAAATATCATACTATTCTTCAAGCTTTCGCAGGCACCTTATGATGGTACCGCGGACCCCTTGTGACAGAACCGCGGACCCCTTGTGACGGCATCGTGGATCCTGGGGACCACAATTTGATAAACGCTGCCTTAGGCATAGGCTGCATTCTAAGGAATGAAGCCTATTTAATGCAGCCATTTATTACTATGAACATAACATGCATTATTTGTCATCGTTATAATGTGAGAAAGAAAATCTTAGACAGTGCGACAATGTTTAGAAGAAACCGTTGGAGGCATACAAATTGTGGTTTTACAGATGATGGGTATAGCATGGACAGCGTTATGAAACTATAAATAAATAAATGATGGCGTTATGAAGCAGATCATAGCAGAAAGTAGACTTTTTGTCAACATTCGGTGGGAACACAATCAATATTTTTTTTTTTTAACAATGTAATGTGAAGGAACAATTGTAATATATTGTGTGACAACTTTAAACAAAATTGAGGAGCGAAGTGGGAACAGTGAGAAATAAATATCAGACAATGTAAGTGAATGGTACGGTAGAAAGTAAACAGCAGAAATTATAAACAACTGTAGAGATATAATGTTTAGAGTTATTGAGATTTGAGTGTCATGATCACCTACGCCAGCAGGCACTGTGCCTGTTAGTGTATATGGGTTTGTGCGTGTGTATATACATATTATGATTATATATATATATATATATATATATATATATATATATATATATATATATATATATATATATATTTACACACACGCATGTCCTTTACAAAACGTTGCATTCATCACAGCCCGTCTGAAGGAATCTCTGTCTGTAGCCATATCTCCCACTTCTTCTGTTGTCATCTTCAAGATCTCCTTAATGTATTGAAACCACCACCTTTTTGGTCTGTCCCCGATGTGTCGCCCAAGAATAATATGTCTTCATTGTGCTTTTTTCCTTACCCAAGGTATCTTGAGGGTCTTTCTGTAGTATTTTGTTTCGAATTAATCGATTTTCTTTCTTGTTGTTTGCGAGATTGTCATTATTCACAACCGTATGTTGCGGTCGGGTAGATACATGTTCTCAGTAGTTTCAAATCCACTGCCTTGTTGGTATTATGCAAGATCTTGTTCATGGTGTTTAATTTGTGTGTTGTTATCGCCTTTTCATCTGTTTCTAGCAGCCTCCATTGTTAGTTACTACAAGATGTTCATAGTTTGTTACAGTTTCTAGTTATATATAATCATCATCATGTGCCATACCGGTTGGCGTAGGCGATCATGCCCTTCCACAAACTTCTATCTACCGTGCATCGTATCAGTTCTGTTGTTGACTGTTTTCCAAGCCATGACACCAAGCTATCCTGTATATTAAGTTATATTTTGACATAATTATACTTGGCAATATAAGAAGGTAGTTTGTCATTCCTTTCCTTCTTGGCAGTGACTGTACTAGTCGGAGATCGCAGCCATTGTCTCTATACATGAGATCCTCTGCCTGCCATCACGAAGTGGGGACTATAACCGGCACTACTTGTCGGCTGCTCACACAACACCATCTGCTCCAATGGTTTCATATAACCCTGATAGGGGGCTAAACGGGAGCTCCATCTTACCAAAGAGTGTCCCGAAGACAAGCGCAGGAAAGGAGACGTCTTACCCCTCCTTTGGTATGGTTGAACCTCACCCCGCTAACCAGTAGTTATATATATATATATATATATACACACACACATACATGCATTCATATACATTTAGTGTAAACAGGAAATATGTACATTTGCCCTTGATGTCGACACCAGAAGTTTCTCCGCCTCTGTTACAAAGTGTTTCACAGCTTTAATTAACACGCCGAGTTGTTGTATTCTATAGCGGGCTCGTGACAATCGTCGTTTACTGCATTAGGGACATTTATGTCCACAATTGTAGTGCTGATAGAGTTCTATCATATCTATAACGACATCAATAAGTGTACTGTTGAGACTTTTATCATATCTATCATCATCATCAAGTACCGAGCCTACTGGCGTAGATGATCATGTCTCTCCACAACTTTCGATCTCGGCAGCTATTTATCATTTCTGTTGTTGACCTTCTGCCATGCCATTCTCTTAAGCTGTCTGTTATTTTTTCTCTTTGCTTCCCTCTATCTCTTCGTCCCTCAATTTTTCCAGTTGTTACAATATATTCCAGTTGCTCTCTTCTCATTACATGGCCAAAAAATGATGATTGTTTCTTCCTAATATTGGAAATTAGCTCTCTTTTTGCTTTGACCTCTCTCAGAACATCTTCATTACTCTTCTTAGCTGTCCGTGGTACTCTCAACATTCTTCTGTAAAACCATATTTCTACAGACTACAGTGATTTTCTTGTCTCTTGTCCTATTGTCCATGATTCGCATCCATATGTTAAGACTGGCTCTACATAACATTTAAGAACTTTTTTCTTGTTTCTATTGTCAAAAATGGATTGCATAGTATCTTCCTCATTTTTGGAAAGCTGCTTTTGCCTGAGCCATTCTGCATCTCACCTCTTTTGTACATCTTCCGTCTGAGGTTAACAAAGTTCCCAAATATTTAAATTCATTTACCTGTTTTAATATTGTTCCACTTGTCTTTATTTTGCACTGAGGTAATGTCTTTTTCTTTGTTGTTACCATTACCTCTGTCTTTTTGCTATTAAGGCTGAGTCCTTTATTTTTGCTTTCTTTCACTGTAATGTCCAACATTTATGTATGATGTTTTCTAGTTCACCCTTCTGCATGAGTGTTCTCAGATTCCAAGTACCTATCTTTAGAGTTTGTTTTATCTTTATTTTGCGTACAGTAGCTTGATGACGATTGGGTATCACATATAGAACATGATGTCCCCTACAGAACGAGGGTTTTCCATTGAAATCCCCCTTAACGTTGTTGTCGTTATTTCTATTGTTGTGGCGATTCATGATTGTACAAATAAATTACGACGGTGGTTTTTTGTTGCCTTCCGTCGGTTTGTTTACGGTTGGCTCCGCTAGCCTTTGACTAAAAAGTCTCAACCACAAGGCAGTGGGGTTGTTTTACTTAGGGGTACCCTCCCTTAGCCTTTTATTCTCCCGAGCTTACGTACAAGGCAGCAGGGCAGCCACAGGTTGTACTGTTTAATGCATACAGTAGCAGGTAAAATTACCTGACCTGACCTCATTCATATCTATAATGACATCAATTGGTGTGCCTTTGTGAGAGATCTATCATATCTATAATGACATCAACAAGTATACTGTTGAGAGAGATCTATCTTATCTATAATTACATCAATAACTGTGCCTTTGAGAAATTTATATCATATCTATAATGACATCAATAAGTGTACTGTTGAGATAGTTTTATCATATCTATAATGACATCAATATAAATAATTTGCGATATGCGGATGGCACAGTCTTAATAGCAGTGACAGAGAATGAACTACAAGAAATGATAGACATAATAGTAAATAAAGCAACAAGAAAGGTCTCAGTCTGAATAGTAAGAAAACAGTAGTAATGGTCTTATCAAAGAAACAAGAATCACCATCATGCAGCATAAAAATAAACAGAACAAATCTAAAACAAGTACATCGTTTCAAATACTTGGGTACAATAATAACATCATATGGGAGATGCACCACAGAAATAAAAAGCAGAATAGCTCAGGCCAAAATAGCATTTCAGAAAATGGGAAATATCTTATGCAACAAATCTATGTCAATAGAAGTGAGAAAGAGAGTTCATCGGTGCTATATAGAACCAATTCTGACCTATGCAAAGCTAATCATGGACAGTAGACAAACAGATGAAAAGACGATTAGAGGCTACAGAGATGGGATTTCTCAGAAGAATGTTGAAAGTTCCCTGGACAGCTAAAAAGACCAATGAGGAAGTTCTCAAAGATGCTAACACTTTAAGGGAGCTACTAAAAAAAACATAAGAAAGAAACAATCAACATTTTTGGGCACATCACGAGAAGATGAAAGTTGGAATACTTGGTTATAACTGGCAAAATAAAAGGAAATAGACATCGGGGACGACAAAGAGAGAAAATACTGGATAGTTTGGTGTCATGACATGGAAAACAGTCAACAACAGAACTGAAACGATGCACAGTAGATAGAAGATTGTGGAAGGACGTGATCGCCTACGCCAATTGGTATAACACATGATGATGATGATGATGATGATATGAATGACATCAATAATTATGCCTTTGAGAGAGATCTATCGTATCTATAGTTACATCAATAAGTGTACTGTTGAGAGAGGTTTATCGTATCTATAATGACACCAAAAAGTGTACTTTTGAGAGGTTTATAATATGTATAATGACACCAATAAGTGTACTGTTGAGAGGTTTATAATATGTATAATGACACCAATAAGTGTACCGTTGAGAGGTTTATAATATGTATAATGACACCAATAAGTGTACTGTTGAGAGAGTTTTTTTCATATCTATAATGACATCAATAATTGTGATGTTGAGAGTTTTATAATATGTATAATGACACCAATAAGTGTACTGTTGAGAGAGTTTTTTCATATCTATAATGACATCAATAATTGTGATGTTGAGAGGGTTTTATGATATCTATAATGACATCAACAATTGTACTGTTTTGAGAGATGGTTAACATATCTATATGACATTAATAATTGTGATGTTGAGATGGTTTTATCATATCTATAATGACATCAACAATTGTACTGTAAAGAGAGGTTTATCATATCTATGACATCAATATGTTCACCGTTGAGAAAGTTATGTTATATATGCGATGACGTGATTGTCGTCCTGTGCCGTCTCTGCATCTCGGCTTGGCTATCATGAATTACTATTTTGACTTGTCTCTTGTTTTGATGGTACACCCTGTGTTAGGTTCTCAGTCTATCCCTTGATGGTACACTTAGATTATCACATCTATTAATTGATGGTACACCCTGTCTTAGGTTCTCACGTCTATCCCTTGATGGTACACTTAGATTCTCTCATCTATTAATTGATGGTACACCCTGTCTTAGGTTCTCACGTCTATCCCTTGATGGTACACTTAGATTCTCACATCTATTAATTGATGGTACACACTGTCTTAGGTTCTCACGTCTATCCTTGATGGTACACTTAGATTCTCTCATCTATTAATTGATGGTACACCCTGTCTTAGGTTCTCACGTTTATCCTTTGATGGTACACTTTATCATAGGTTCTTACGTCTACCCCTTGATGGTACACCATTTGATGTGTTCTCACGTCTACCCCTCGATGGCACACCCTTTGATGTGTTCTCACGTCTACCCCTTCAAGATACACCCTTTCATAGGTTCTCACGTCTACCCCTTGATGATACACCCTTTGATGTGTTCTCACGTCTACCCCTTGATGGTACACCCTTTCATAGGTTCTCACGTCTACCCCTTGATGGTACACCCTTTCATAGGTTCTCACGTCTACCCCTTGATGGTACACCCTTTGATGTGTTCTCACGTCTACCCCTCGATGGTACACCCTTTCATAGGTTCTCACGTCTACCCCTCGATGATACACCCTTTCATATGTTCTCACGGCTACCCCTCGATGATACACCCTTTGATGTGTTCTCACGTCTACCCCTCGATGATACACCCTTTCATATGTTCTCACGGCTACCCCTTGATGGTACACCCTTTGATGTGTTCTCACGTCTACCCCTTGATGATACACCCTTTCATAGGTTCTCACGTCTACCCCTTGATGGTACACCCTTTCATAGGTTCTCACGTCTACCCTTGATGGTACACCCTTTCATAGGTTCTCACGTCTACCCCTTGATGGTACACCTGCCATAAGTTCTGACGTTTATCTTTTGATGCTTCAAGTCCACTTCAAGCTTCTTCCGCCTCATTTCTTTGATTTTTATCCTTCGGTTATCGTGTCTCTCTGTATGTGTCCACATCATGTCATTAGTTGTGTTTATTTTGTGTTAATTAGGCCTTCTTTTTGTTATCCTACTGCATGTTCCACGTAGCGTTGTAGAAAGGAAGACTGTCATTTATCTGGCCTTCGCTGAAGTTGTTGCCATGTGGAATTTACTTAATGTCTCATGGATTCCCTCTATCCATCTCTTTCTGGATTTCCCTTTTGCCCTGTAACCGGATGTTTTCACGCAGTATGCTTGAACTGTATGTTGATTGGGTTTCATTTTGGCCAGCTGTTTAAACCATCTCATTATTCTTTGCTGATCAATGCAGTCAATAATTGGTGATAAACCCACCGTTATTTCTCAATGTCTCGTTTGTTTTTATCTCTTCTAGTTTTGTTTGCAGCTTTTCTTAAACATTTCGTTTGATAAGTTATTATTTTACACTTGCACTTTTCATTAATTGCCTGGGTCTGACACTGGTAGCATAACGTGTCCACATCTCGTTATTTATTCATTATCAGCTGCTTCAAAACCTCATTTTTTGCACTCTCTCTGCCTATTCCGTTCTTTTTATTCTGTATCTGCAGTTGAAAGACGTTACTGTTTTTTTCTTTCTGTTTGCTTAATTTAGTGTCAATGTTTCCGCACCATACATGAATGTTCTATCTGTCTGTCTGTCTCAGTCTATCTGTCTTTTATTAATTATATAGTGGGCACTGCTCTTGAAACCTGAAATAAATATTCCTCCACACATTTCTCCCTCTATAGTCTGTCAGCCTTTCCATCTCTTTAAACCTTGTCGAAACTATGTTATTATTTGTCATGTGAACTCCCTCTTGTTTCATTATCATCATTCATAATATTTTATATGATTTGTTTGTTAGAGAAAACTGCATTTTGGAGAATAAAAAAAGATATTGAGCAATCGTTCGACTATGAAAATATGTTTTAAAAAAGCTCTGCATTATTGTAGACCCAGTCTTGGAATATGGAAGTGAATCATGGACAATCGAATAACAGACGGGGGTTCACAACGCTCGTCCAGCAACTGAGCTGAATATGATCAGTGGCAAACAGCTGACTTCATGCGTCATGGTCAGCTAACAACTGAGCTAACCAAGACCCTTCTCCACCTCCCTGTGGTGCTCCTGGAAACAAGACTATACAACCTGGTCAAGCAAGTAGTGATCGAGAAGGGAAGGCAACCCGTGTCACAAAGATTGCCGTGCTGAAGTCGGGTGTGCTTTATGCCAAAAGGCGAAAAAAAAACACAACTCACATATGATAACCTAACGCCCTTTTAATGACAGAAGATGACTATACATTCATTTAGTAGTCCATCGGGTGAACGGCAAGAAGAAAAAGGAAGCAGCAAGGAGAACTGTTAAATAGAGCAGAGCAAGAGTAAACTCTATAACAATATCATCGCACTTCTCGTGGTCAGAAGGGAGCAGCTGGAATATAGTGTGGCAGCTCCAAGAATGGGTGCAAGATTACAGGAAACATACATTATTGACAGTTTGTCTTTTTGTTAGGAAGTCAACAACGGATTCACATACCATTGTATAGACATAAAGTGTTGGGCAGAATACGGTCACCTACAGCAGCAGGCAGACCACTTGATAATGATGGTGATGGTAATGATGATCGTATTGAGTTTACTGCATCAACATTTCTTGTATTACTTTTCCTTCTATCATTTACTTGTCCTCTATTTTTCATCATTGTCCGCCCTAAAAAACCATATGTGGGCGGAGATGTGTTTTTTTATGGGGTAAAGCTGGGTGTGTTGTTTTGTGGGGTATAACTAGGTGTGTTGTCTTGTAGTTTATAGCTGGGTATGTTATTTTGTGGTTTATAGCTGGGTGTGTTGTTTTGTAGGATATAACTTTGTGTGTTGTCTTGTGGTTTATAGCTGGGTGTGTTGTTTTGTGGGGTATAGCTGAGTGTGTTGTTTTGTGGTTTATAGCTGGGTGTGTTGTTTTGTGGGTATAGATGGGTGTGTTGTTTTGTGGTTTATAGCTGGGTGTGTTGTTTTGTGGGGTGTGTTGTCTTGTGGTTTATAGCTGCGTGTTATTTTGTGGTTTATAGCTGGGTGTGTTGTTTTGTGGGGTATAGCTTGGTGTGTCGTTTTGTTATTTATAGCTGGGTATGTTATCATGTAGTTTATAGCTGGGTCTGTTGTTTTGTGGTTTATAGATGCGTATGTTATCCTGTGGTTATAGCTGGGTGTGTTGTTTTGTGGTTTATAGCTGGGTGTGTTGTTCTGTGATTTATAACTGAGTTTGTTGTTTTGTGGTTTATAGCTGGGTGTATTGTTGTGTGGGTTTATAGCTGGATGTGTTGTTTTGGATTTATAGCTGGGTGTGTTGTTTTGTGGTTTACAGCTGGGTATTTTGTGGTTTATAACTGGGAGTGATGTTTTGTGGTTTATAGATGGGGGTGTTGTTTTGTGGTTTATAGCTTTGTGTTTTGTTTTGTGGTTTATAGCTGGATGTGTTGTTGTGTGGGATATAGCTGGGTGTGTTATTTTGTGGTTATAGATGGGTGTTTTGTTTTGTGGTTTACAACTGGATGTGTTGTTGTGTGGGGTATAGCTGGATGTGTTGTTTTGTGGGGTATAGCTGGATGTGTTGTTTTGTGGGGTATAGCTGGGTGTGTTGTTTTGTGGTTTTATAACTGGGTGTGTTGTTTTGTGGTTTATAGCTGGGTATGTTGTTGTGTGAGGTATAGCTGGGTGTGTTGTTTTGTAGTTTATTGCTGGGGTGTGTTGTTTTGTGGGGTATAGCTGGATGTGTTGTTTTATGGGTTATAGCTGGGTATGTTGTTGTGTGAGGTATAGCTGGGTGTGTTTGTTTTGTAGTTTATAGCTGGATGTGTTGTTTTGTGGGGTATAGCTGGATGTGTTGTTTTGTGGTGTATAGCTGGGTGTGTTGTTTTGTGGTTTATAACTGGGTGTGTTGTTTTGTGGTTTATAGCTGAGTGTGTTGTTGTGTGAGGTATAGCTGGGTGTGTTGTTTTGTAGTTTATAGCTGGGGTGTGTTGTTTTGTGGGGTGTGTTGTCTTGTGGTTTATAGCTGGGTAAGTTGTTTTGTGGTTTATAGCTGGGTATGTTATTTTGTGATTTATAACTGGCTAAGTTGTTTTGTGGTTTATAGCTGGGTATATTGATTTGTGATTTATAGCTGGGTAAGTTGTTTTGTCGTTTATAGCTGGGTATGTTATTTTGTGGTTAATAGCTTGGTATATTGCTTTGTGATTTATAGCAGGGTAAGTTGTTTTGTGGTTTATAGCTGGGTATGTTATTTTGTGGTTAATAGCTGGGTATATTGCTTTGTGATTTATAGCTGGGTAAGTTGTTTTGTGGTTTATAGCTGGGTATATTGCTTTGTGATTATAGCTGGGTAAGTTGTTTTGTGGTTTATAGCTGGGTAAGTTGTTTTGTGGTTTATAGCTGGGTGTGTTGTTTTGTGGCGTATAGCTGGGTATGTTATCTTGTTGTTTATAGCTGGGTGTGTTGTTTTGTGGTGTATAGCTGGGTATGTTGTTCTGTGGTTTATAACTGGGTGTGTTGTTTTGTGGTTTATAGCTGCGTGTGTTGTTGTGTGGGTTTATAGCTGGGTGTGTTGTTTTGGATTTATAGCTGGGTGTGTTGTTTTGTAGTTTATAGCTGGGGTGTTTTGTGGTTTATAACTGAGTGTGCTGTTTTGTGGTTTATAGATGGGGGTGTTGTTTTGTGGTTTATAGATGGGGGTGTTGTTTTGTGGTTTATAGCTGGGTGTGTTGTTTTGTGGTTTATATCTGGATGTGTTGTTGTGTGGGATATAGCTGGGTGTGTTGTTTTGTGGTTTATAGCTGGGTGTGTTGTTTGTGGTTTACAACTGGATGTGTTGTTGTGTGGGGTATAGCTGGATGTGTTGTTTTGTGGGGTATAGCTGGGTGTGTTGTTTTGTGATTTGTAGCTGGGTGTGTTGTTTTGTGGTTTATAGCTGGGTATGTTGTTGTGTGAGGTATAGCTTGGTGTGTTGTTTTGTGGTTTATAGTTAGGGTGTGTTGTTTTGTGCTTTATAGCTGGGTGTTTTGTTTTGTGGGTGTGTTGTATTGTGGTTTATAGCTGGGTGTGTTATTTTATGGTTTATAACTGGGTGTGTTTGTTTTGTGATTTATAGCTGGGTATGTTATCTTGTGGTTTATAGCTGGGTATGTTTTTTGTGATTTATAGCTGGGTATGTTATTATGTGGTTTACAGCTGGGTGTGTTGTTTGTGGTTTATAACTGATAATACACAAATACAAAAATAAACATTTTCAACTCAAATGTTAAGGCGGTTTTATTATATGGAGAACAACAAAATTGACAATCACGAAGATACAGACTTTCATTAATGGAACCTCACGCAGGATAAAAGGACGGAAATAGTCAAAATCACTGACATAGAATTATGGAAATGTACCAGTCAAACTCCAGTAGATTTAGAGATACAGCGAAGACGATGGCGCTGGATAGGACACACACTACGGAAGCGGACTGAGAGTATTAAACAACATGCCCTTTTTTGGAATCCCCAGGGGAAAAGACAAAGAGGAAGACCAAGTAATCCTTGGAGAAGACAGATAGAAGCAGAGATAAAGATGATGGGGAAGACATGGAATGATCTTAGAAGAATGGCAAGCAACAGAACGACTTTGAAAGTGTTTGTTGAAGACCTATGCTCCACTGGGAGCTAAAAAGATAGAAGAAGAAGTGTTGTTGTGTGGGGCATAGCTGGGTGTGTTGTTTTGTGGGGTATAGCTGGGTGTGTAGTTTTGTGGTTTATAGCTGGGTGTGTTGTTTAGTGATTTATAACTGGGTGTGTTGTTTTGTGGTTTTATAGCTGGGTGTATTGTTTTGTGGGGTATAGTTGGGTGTGTTGTTTTGTGGTTTATAGCTGGGTATGTTGTTTTGTGATTTATAGCTGGGTGTGTTGTTTTGTGGCTTATAGCTGTGTATGTTGTTTTGTGATTTATAGCTGGGTATGTTGTTTTGTGATTTATAGCTGGGTATGTTGTTTTGTGATTTATAGGTGGGCATGTTGTTTTGTGGTTTGTAGCTGGGTATGTTGTTTTGTGATTTATAGCTGGGTATGTTGTTTTGTGGCTTGTAGCTGGGTATGTTGTTTTGTGATTTCTAGCTGGGTATGTTGTTTTGTGATTTATAGATGGGTATGTTGTTTTGTGGTTTATAGCTGGGTATGTTGTTTTGTGGTTTATAGCTGGGTATGTTGTTTTGTGATTTATAGCTGGGTGTGTTGTTTTGTGGCTTATAGCTGTGTATGTTGTTTTGTGATTTATAGCTGGGTATGTTGTTTTGTGATTTATAGCTGGGTATGTTGTTTTGTGATTTATAGGTGGGTATGTTGTTTTGTGGTTTGTAGCTGGGCATGTTGTTTTGTGATTTATAGCTGGGTATGTTGTTTTGTGGCTTGTAGTTGGGTATGTTGTTTTGTGGTTTATAGATGGGTGTGTTGTTGTGTTGTTTATTGCTGGGTATGTTGTTTTGTTGTTGTTCAGGTTTATAGCTGGGTGTGTTGTTTTGTGGTTTATTGCTGGGTATGTTGTTTTGTGGTTTACAGCTGGGTGTGTTGTTTTGTGGTTTATATCTGGGTGTGTTGTTTTGTGGTTTATTGCTGGTTATGTTGTTTTGTGGTTCATAGCTGGGTATGTTGTTTTGTGTTTTATAGCTGGGTTGTGTTGTTTTGTGGTTTATGGCTGGGTATGTTATTTTGTGGTTCATAGCTGGGTATGTTGTTTTGTGGTTCATGGCTGGGTATGTTATTTGTGGTTCATAGCTGGGTATGTTGTTTTTTGGTTTATAGCTGGGTGTGTTGTTTTGTGGGGTATGTTGTTTTTGGTTTATAGCTGGGTGTTTTGTTTTGTGGGGTATAGTTGGTTATGCTGTTTTGTGGTTTATAGCTGGGTGTGTTGTTCTGTGGTTTATAACTGGGTGTGTTGATTTGTGATTTATAGCTGGGTGTGTTGTTTTGTGGTTTATAGCTGGGTGTGTTGTTTTGTGATTTATAGCTGGGTATGTTTTTTTGTGAATGCTTGGTGTGTTGTTTTGAGGTTTATAGCTGGGTATGTTGTTTTGTGATTTATAGTTTGGTGTGTTGTTTTGGGGTTTATAGCTGGGGTATGTTGTCTTGTGGTTTATAGCTGGGTATGTTGTCGTCTTGAGATTTATAGCTGAATATGTTGTTTTGTGATTTATAGCTGGGTATGTTGTTTCAGCCTTTCCGCCCAACACATCAGACGTCAGCACGACATTTTTAAAATAATGAGTTACCTTCCCTCCTCGTTTGGTCGGACTCGTTAGTCTGTTTGCAGGGCACCGCATTGAGGTGGAGTAGGGCGATCCTGAAGAAAGTAGTCAGCTATGAGTCGCAGGTAATATACAGCCCTGGTGATTATAGAGACATTTTGACCTTGAAGTCTTTTTTGTAGTAATGCCAACGTGTCATAACTGCAGTCAGTAATACATGCATTGAATTAAAATAGAAACATGCAATCAGAGTATGACTAGATTCTTTGTTATTAATGTTTGCTGTGTACTATTCCGAACATATATATATATATATATATATATATATATATATATATATATATATATATATATATATATATATATATATATATATATATATATATATATATATAATATATTTTTTCTTTAGCCGGAATGGGCCGAAACGCGTTTTGGTAAACTTTTAGGATTTCACGGTCACGAGATGCAAATGTTATAAGTAACTACTAACTAGAATTGACACCAGCAGGTAACATTCTCGTGCTATGCTCGTTTATAACGTTCATAGATATAATATGTACATCACAACTTGAGACGCGAAGCACATGTTTTCTAGTTCTAGAACTTTCTAGTTTTTCAAATTCTCTTCAAGAAAAAAAAAATAACCGTGTGTGTGTGTGTGCATATATATATATATATATATATATATATATATATATATATATATATAATATATATATATATATATATATATATATATATATATATATATATATATCCAATCAACCACTAATATCTTCAGTAATCAAGAAAAGACGATGGTCATATGTTGGACATGTGATGAGGAGAGATAATAACCGAATAGCAAAGCAAGCCCTCATGTAGGAAACAACAGGTAAGAGGAAGACCCAGAGAGACACTGAGAAGAACATTGATGAGAGAGGCAAGAGCAGCAGGAATCGGCTCCCTCAATGAGATAGCGCTACTTGCACAGAACAGAGACAAATGGCGAGATTTGATAAAATATCTTTAAAAGAATTGAAAACTGCTAGAACAAAAATTCAAATAAGAGAAGGAGTATCTTGGTCTGCGCCCTTATGGGACGGCTACAGCTCGAAAGGTCAACAGATACATATATATATAGTAAAGTCTCGATTATCCGGAATGCTCGGGAAGAACCCATTCTGGATAATTGAATTTTTCTGGATAATCGAGAGTAAGAAAACCAAACTCAAAATTTATGAAAAAACATGATTGAAAAATTGCAATGCTCAGAAATATTTAAATTCGTGTGACATTCACTAGCTTTCTCTATCAACATGGGTCCTGATATTGGCATTCCTTTTCTTCTTCTTTCTAAAAACCACACATAAAGGACGTCGTCGAGTTTTTCAAATTTTGGCCGTTTCATACTTCGTCTCTGGTGTATATTGTTGCTGCTTTCAGACTCCGACGCAAACTTAAACAACTCATCTTTTTGATTTCGTATGTCATATAATGTTGAAGAGGCTATGCCAAATTCAGTCATCAAAACGTTGCGATTAACGCCTTTTTCAAGTCTACTAGCGATTTCAATCTTCTGGTCAGTGTCAATACAGTTCGCTTGCGTTTACCTTTGCGGGAAATTGAGGTGTGGTTTGCACTCGCAGAGGCCATTATTTAACACAAAAATGTATTCCGTTAAAAAGTATGCACACATGCGTTTATAGCATATCATGTATAATTTATACTGATGGAACGAATTTCAGCTTGCACAAATGTCTGAGACAAACTAACGTCAAACTCTGTATCTTACTCTTTTTGAATTTCCAGTCGGTAATTTTTGAACCCCTCCCCTTTTCTTCTCACCATCTCTATGTCACTGCACGCCGGCTGCTCAACCTTTGATTTATAATCATCAAAGTTATGGGCTCTTCAATTTTCACAAACAATACGTCTGCTTCTAATGTTCGGTCAGACTGTCAAACGCCATATTTTTGACAAATTCATGACCAACTTTAGATCTAAAGCAGGCTATGAGAAAATTAAGCAAATTTGTAAAATCATGTAGATAAGTGTTTTTGGCACGACTAAGATTTCCCGACAAAAACATTTAGTCGGGGGAAAAAGTGAAGATATAGACTGTCTGTCGCTTTTACTTGGAATATTTGGAGACACAATGTCTGGATTGAATAAAATATGTTCGCTCCTATTTGAAGTATATTACTGTAAATACACTATTGTAAACGCAATATTGTGTAATGATAGAGCCTGTAGAAGTAAGCGCAGCGCACAAACCGTGTTGTAGCGTTTTCGATTTCCGGATAAAGGCATTTAATTTAACTGAACAAAACATGATTCAAGCTTTCTCCCTATAATAATTTAAAAAAAAAAAAGTCCGTTAAATTGAGAATTCCGGATTATTGAGTACCGCATAATCGAGACTTTACTGATATATATATATATATATATAATAGATATAAATCATGTGCCATACTACCGGTTGGTGTTGATGTCCTTCCACAATTCACTATCAACAGAAACAGTATATGGTATCAATTATGTTGTTGGCTATTTTCCCGTGCCATGACACCAAGCTCTCCAATATCTTCTCTCTTTGTCGTCCGCGATCTCTCTTTCCCTGTATCTTGCCAGTTGTAACCAAGTATTCAAACTTTCTCATGATGTTCCCGAAAAATGTCGATTGTTTCTTTCTGATGTTTTTGGGAGATCCCTTTTTGTTTTGGCCTCTTTGAGAATTTCCTGGTTGATCTTTTTAGCTGACCAGGGAACACTCAATATTCTTCTGAGAAATTCCATGTCTATAGCCTGTAATCGTCTTTTCATTTGTTTGTCCACTACCCATGATTCATTTCCATATAAGAAATGGCTCTATATAGCACCGCAAAAACTATCCGTCTCACTTCTGTTGACATTGTCTAACTTTCTATCCGTCTCACTTCTGTTGACATTGTCTAACTTTCTATCAGTCTCACTTCTGTTGACATTGTCTAACTTTCTCTCTGTCTCTGTCTCTCTCTCCCTCTCTCTCTTTCTCTGTATATATATATATATATATATATATATATATATATATATATATATATATATATATATATATATCCATGTGTGTGTGTGTGTGTGTGTGTGTGTGCATACATATGTGTACATATAATAAATATACCTAATCATTTTCTTTTACCCGTCTTATTTTATGTGTTTACTTGGTTTGTAATCACCATAAATTGTGCTGCATGTTTCAATTTATAGCCTTATCATAATACTAGTAGCATCAGATACGCTCGCTGACAGCTCTGACACTGAGTATGGCCTTACTCTGGTCAAAGAGGACATCGCTAAGTTTGTTCATCACTCCTTAAGAGAAGAGGAGGAGAATGGGTGGGACAAGAATGCATAGGCTGAGAGACCGAGGAGTCTAAATGTGGAAAAGGGGACTGGGCGGTCTGGAGTAATTAGTGGAAAAAGCAGATGTATCTACAATCAACACTTATAGGAGCAGTCAGTCTGCATACGGTTCGAGAAATTTATGGAGCGGATATGGGGATTTTTTCAATTAAATTGATTCAATGAATAGAATACTATAGTAGCTGCCGTTCAGAAGCAATAATGTAACCGAGTAACGCTTGTATGTTGTGTCACCCTACCTGGTGTTCAGACCTTATAATTAAGGTCCATTTCTGGCACACAATCCTCGATCACATATGGGACGCTTTTCCTTTCATTCACGGTTGGCCAGTCGCTCGTTGTGAAAGCGTACATGAAATGTGGGAAGTGTTTGTTGTGTCCGTCCTTCTCACCGAGTCTTCTGTAACAACGTGCCAGGAAAGTTGGCTTTCATGATGACTTCAATATCAGGTACTTTATCATGGCACTTTATTCCGAGCTACCTGTAACGGCAGCTGGTCAGGGAGTGGTTTATCTTATTAGCCTGTCTTCTGTTGGCAGCGATAACCTGCCTGACGTACAGATAGGAAAGTGAACAGCAGCGCTGCAGTTCGATAAACGCTCACTTTTATAAAGACCACCATTCCATGTCCACACATTTGCGCGCAGCAAATGCTAAACATACCTCAATAATTTGTAATGATGTTGAGTCAATTGTCTCGCTCTGGAGTAGTTCTGCCACTAAGGTGAAGCTGTCGACCATTAGTAGATGTTTGTTCTGAACTTTGAAGTCAGAAAACTGAAAATGCTCTCCGGAACAATACAACCTCTCTTTCTTGGCACTGATGGTGATACCAAACTTACCATAATCCATGGAAGTCAGATTCATGCTATACATCTTTGTTAGCTACCAGAGAACAATGCTGCACACGTTTATGATTGTTCAATCACGTTATTCAAGGCCTGTAGCAAGCTGAGGCTTGCACCCTTATCATCGTTCGGTGTGTAGTCATTATTCCAACATCACAACCTTTGAAACTAAAATGCGAGCACAGCAGCAAACACTGAAAATGTTGGATTCATGAACTCGTGATATTTGCTCTCCACACCTTCTCAACAATATATCATATGTACAATATGATATCTGTTATATATTTATATGTATATATATATATATATATATTTCGCCTTTCACTGATTTACTGATTGCATTGTAATGTGCTGTGCACTATGTATACCAGTGCATCCATCTTCGCCTTGGTTAGGGATTGCTCCTTTATTTTCCCTCCATTCTCCTTCCACTAAAGCAGCGGTTGTTATCTGTCCAAAATAATTAGACCTCCATAACTAACAACTACTCCCTATCTTATTGTACGGCATGGCTATTATCAAGTTCCTCCGCATATGTCATATGTGCAATGTGTTGTTAGGAAAATATGTTATCACTGCAATACCGCATCGTTAAATATACCATCTATATAGTGTCATGAGTAACACAACAAAGTGAATGTTAAAGGCTGACCAGTCTGTACCGTACCTCCCAACAGATTATCGTCATTACCTGACCTTGACATGAATATGTGAGAACGAGTAAGACATGTCATTAACAATCGAACAACACCCAATACACTGGTGTCCGGTTAGCGCAATCGATAGGCGGTTGGCTTACCACGGCAATAACCGGGGTTCGTACCCTGGCGAGGACACCTAGGTTTTACTAATTCCCTAAAAATTAGTACCTCTGAAGTCGGAGTAAATCTGCCTGCATGGCGAGGGGCATCCTGTAATGGGATAAAAACAGACTTTACACGCAAAATTCAGTCCCACAAAATTGAGTGGGTGGGACTTCGTCAGAGGTCAAAGCTGACGAAAGCGAACGAACGAACCCAATACACATGCACTTAAATCTGCTGAAAGGAGCTGAATACCTCTGGGACAGACCAGAGTACAGTGAAGTCAGATCTACTAAGTAATCGGACCAAACAATAAACGTGTTCGATTAACCAGACTCCATTATGTCTGCCATATACATTATTGCCAATAACCGAACGTGCTATTATCCATGCATTGAAAGAGTCACAACGTTGAACATCGATGACAGATGAACGGAAACTTCATCGCTTCTAGACCCACTTTACTGAGTGTTATCAGACAACAATGAAACGCCAGTAGCCAACCATTCTCTCCCATTGAACGCCATCCTTTTTTTTTTCTCTCTCCCTCGTCTACAGATCGGACGGCTTGTTTTGTTGGCTTTTAATAATCGCGATGATAAATTATGAGAGCGAGACAGCTGTGCAAGCTTGCGGTGTTCACTGAATGCATGTCCCCGCATAAGTTCACCCAGAGGTTGCAAGTATTTGGCTGTTACGGCTATTGTTTAAACACTGTCTTCTTCGTCACATTGTTGAGGGGACAGCAAGGACATAGGCCGGACATCTCAGATGTGTCATGTGACACGTCATTTATTGTATTTTATGTTATACTCAGTGATCAGTATATGCAGGGTCTTACTGTTGTAGACACTGCTGGTAGAGAGGAGGTCAACTAGCTCTCTAGGTCACCTCTAACAGAGGATTGTGATAATGTGGCCTCCGAGATAACGGTGGTTGAAATTATTGGCTTGGGTTTTGCATTCTATTACGCTGTAAATGGGTACATGACTTGTCGATTTTAGGGAAAGTAACAATATCTAGCAAATGATTGACCATTTCATCTTCAAAAGCTTTCGGCTCTGCGCAGTGGCGTTAAAATTCAGTCTTCTTTGACAGAGTTTGAGACCACATTTGCTATATGAAATAACATGATGGGGAAAATATGAAGATTTAGATGCTTTCAAATATTGCTGTTTATTCACAGGTTCATCCGTGGCTAGTTTTTTTTATTTTATTTTATTTTTTTATAAATAGTTCATAATTAAATATTAAATGAGAAACATAAATAGCGTGTAGTGATCTTTTAAACACAAAACGTCTTCATGAATTCAAACTGAAATCGTATATTATGTGTTTCGATGTGTTGTCATTCTCATACATTGACTAAATGCTAGTTGTGTTCTACTGTTTGTTAGAGTATATCAACATCAGCATGCATTCGACCGTCACCAGTGTGCTACGTGAAGTAGCTGTGAAGATTCAGCCAGTTTTCATGAACTCATAGGTTTGTTTGTGAACAGAAACAAGGAAACTAATTTGTGAAACTAATAAACTGATTTCGTGATGTACAGAAATGTGATAATTCATGCAAACTATTATAACAAGTTGTGATAATTCATCACGACTACCTAAAGCATGAACTGAAGTGGTGCAGGTGGAAAGACAAGAAGAGCTGGTGTGTGACCAGTCATGAATCGTTGTTGCCAGCTTTCATTGTGAGATGGTAGGTGTACATGTGGTAGCAATGCTTACTCAGTTTTCTTGTTTGTTTCACACTATCATTTGACATCCATAGTTCTGTGTTACCTTATATATATTCATTATGAGACTGACGCACTCGCTATGTTTCACTCCATCATATGACATCCATTGCTATGTTTCACTCTATCATTGACATCCACAATTATTTTTCATCAGTATTCTTCTCTCTATCATTTCTATCTATCTATCTATCTTTCGTTCGCCTGAAGAATTGTCTATATCTGCAATGTCGTTTCCTGTATAAATGTTACTGTCTTTTGTAATTCTTGCAGTGGCCCTATAGTTTGTCTGTAGTGTTGTATCTATGGGCCAATGGATTTTCCTCAGTCTACTATATTCAGTGCAGTCTTGAAGTATGTGTTCAGCAGTCTGGGGCGCCTGTCCACATGTACAAGTAGTTGAGGTGCCGATCTTGAATTTTGTATACATTGACTATGGAGTCGATTGTGTCCTGTTCTGAGACGTATAATGATAACTTGTTCATATCTATTCATATTATAAAAGGCATCCTGATTTGGGGCTTGTGGTCCTCTGATTGATTTGATTATCTGTTTCTTATGATGGTATGTAACAGGTGTATCTAGTTGTGTGCCTGTTGAACCTTCCTTTGCCAACTGATCTGCTTTCTCATTTCCTGGTATTCCAACAGTGAGATGGGATCCACTGCAGGGCAACCCTGTGGTGCTTGCAGAGTTCAGTCAATAAGGTCTGCAGATGTGGTAATTTCTGGATTGTAGTGCCTGGAGTACTGATCTTGCATCTGTCAAAAACACTACAGGCTGCGGGCTAAGATTAATGTTCAGCAGTTTTTCTATTGCTAACTTTATTGCTTGTATTTCTGCATCATAATTGTGACATATTTCCCTGTTGCTATTTTATTCATATCCCTAGTGTTATTTGGGTATTCTATATATGCACCTGCTCCCCCATTTTTTACTGCATTCTGTGCTGATCCATCTGTATTACACACGAATCCATAGGTCTTGTGGGTATTCTTCATCCAGGAAACTGAGAGTTATTGTTTTTCGCTGTAGACTATTCTGTTCCTCTTTATCAACTATTCCTTTCACTTCTGTCCGTATTTGAACTGATAATCCAGATTCCTCTGTCCAGGGAGTCTGTTCTGGTATGGGCAGTAGGGGTTTAACAGCTCTTGGCATGTCTGGTGTTTGTCTACTAATACGCTTGGCTTGGTGGATAAAACTGCTTCTCTTAAGTCGTCCCAATGCAAGATTTTTGGAATCGGTCCTTCATTGGATGTCTCGGCATGCAAGCAAATTTTTCTGCCTGTATCAGCACCTTTGTGTCCCTCCGTTCTCTCAGTGCTGGTATCCTCCACAATTTCTCCATCTCTAATATTGGTGTTGATTTCATTGCTCCTGTGATGACCCTAAGTGCCTGGTTTTGTACTTTATCCAGTTCTTGAAAGTGTGGTGTTTGATGCTGAACACCATGCAGATGATCCATATTCTAAATGTGGGCGTATACTCTGTTGGTAAACTTTACTGAGTATTTTCCCACTCGCACCCCACGTAGTTCCACACAGCTTCTTAGAATAGCCAATTTTCTCCTTGCTTTTTGGGTTGCCTTATTTATCTGCTGTTTCCAAGATAGTTTGTTATCAAATGTAACTCCGAGATACGTAGCCTGTATGTCTTCTTTCACAGGCTCATTGTTTATATAGATGGCTCCTGCTTTTTGTTTTGGGAAAGAGTGAAAAGTGTAGTACTGCATTTGTCTGTATTGATGCTGATACACCATCTATTTGTCCATGAATTCAGTGCATTCATAGCTCTTGTAACAATTTGGAGGCCACTGTTGCATACTCTTCTGTGCACCACATTACCAAGTCATCTGCATACATTGCCATTTTGATACCATGTGGTAGTTCAGTAACTAGGTCATTGATGTAGATCAGAAAAAGTGTTGGAGATAGTACCCCTCCCTGTGGAACGCCCTGGCGCAGTAAGACCTTCTTACTCTTAAGACCATCCAGTTGCACTCTGGCTCTCCTGTTATGCAGGTATGCTTTGACCCATTTGTACATCCTGCCATTTACTCCATAATTTCTCAGTTTCTTCAAAAGCCCTTCCTTCCATACCTTATCAAATGCTTTCTTTAGGTCTATCCATGCTGCTAGTACCAGTTTCTTTTCTTGAAACGCATCCTCAATTTCCTGGGAAAGATAGGTTGCTGATCTTCGGTAGAGTAACACTGTCTAAAGCCTGCTTGTTGTGGGACAAGGAGATTTTCACTTTCCAGGTACCACTGCAGTCTGAGATTGATTATACGTTCCATTGTTTTACACAAACAGTTGTAAGGCTGATTGGTCTATAGCTGGATGTCATTGAACCATCTTTTCCTGGCTTTAGTAATGTATCATAATTGCTTCTCTCCATGCCTGTGGCACTTACCTGTGATCCAGCAAATGTTGTAGATCTGCAGTAGTTTTGCTTAGCTGCAGTTCCAAGTTCTTAATCATTTCATTAGACACTCCATCACTACCTGGTGACTTTTTCATTTTTAATTTGGATATTGCCAGCTCTAGCTCTCTTTGTGTAATGGGTATTTCCATGACTTCATGTGCAGTCTCTTCTTGTCTTGCATTTTGTTGTTTTAGACGGGTCTCTTGACGTTTCTCTAGGCTAATTTCAATATTGTTGTCATTTGCAAAGGAGTCTGCAAAGTGATTTGCTGCATGTTTACCTGTTAGAATGTTTCCATCCTTCTTCAGTGTAATTTTTGTGTTCCTTCTGTACCCTCATCATTCAGCTGTTTTACAAGCTTCAACACTTTTCTTGTGTCTCGTTCTAGATTCATGTACTCTGTTTTCTCTTTCCAACTTCTCCGTCTGGCTTGTAGTTTAGCCCATTGAAATTTGGCTTTAGCATGCTGATAGTTATTGTGGTGTTCCTGGCAGGGGTTATTTTCTGCTTGTTTTCGAGATGTTTCCATGTCATTGTGCAGTTGCTCTAGTTCACTATTCCAGTATGGTTTGTAGTGTTTCCGTGCCCCTCTGGGTATTGTTTCACTGGCAGCTTGTATTATTAGTCTACTGAATTCATCAACTATTTGTTGATGTCTCTGTCTGTATTTAGATCTTTAGTCAGTACACTGGTGTAATGTTGATACATTTTCCAGTCTGCCTTTTTGTAATTCCATCTGGAGAGAGTGCTGCTCTCCCTGACGGCCTCATTTTGCACCACTAAAAAGACAGGTCGGTGGTCGCTGCCTCCAAGTTGTTTCCCAACAATACGTGTGATATTCCAATCCAGGTCTGGTGAATGGAAAGCAAGGTCTGGTGTAGATGTGGTATGCCATGATCTGGAATAGAATGTTGGTGGATCTGTTGCCTGGTTTAATAGTATAAGCCCATTGTCATCTGCCAATTTTCAAGTTCTTCACCTCTCTTGTCCATATCTTCATAGCCCCAGCTCTGTGAATGGCTGTTAAAGTCTCCACATACAATTATTCTTTCTTTTAATGTAATTGTGTCTAGTGCTAGTGGGCGGTCACTCGGACAGTAGTAGTTTAGTAGATGGAAGTCTGTATTTCCTGTCCTGAGGTGCAGTATTTGATATTCCGCCCCATCCATATACACTTCAATCTGACATGCATTAATGTTGTTCCTTACAAGAGTCAGTATTCCGCCCTTTTGTCTGTTTTTCCTGTCAGATCGGTAGCACTGGTATCCCTAATCTTCAAGGCTATGTCGTTGTTTAGATGGGTTTCCTGCAAACAGCATATGCTTACTTGTTCTTCATGCAGGATATTTTCTAATTCTATCTTTTTACTGTACCCATCTCTTTTGCTGTTGATGCCTTCAGCATTCCAGTGCATTATTTTGAGTGGTCTTATTTTGGGTTGGCCAGTAACTCTATTCTCTCGCCCCTGACTCCACAGAGCGATTGAGAAGGACATCCAGTAATATAGGTTGGGCCCTTCGAGGCTGAGGGCCCGGCGCTGCACCTGCCTGAGTGTCCATCACAGGGCGAGTGCCATATCGATTTGCAGTTATAGGCATGCTTCCCATTGGCGTGAGTGCGTGGCATCCTGATTTTTGTAGTGCGCCTTTTGGCTGGTTGCCTCGACTTCAGCACTTAAAATTGCTTAGAGCAGACTGTGGTCTTGCACGGGTGTAGGAAGGCCTGGCCAGTCTTGGTTTTCAGTCCCTGGTGACTGTTAAGCCCCATCCCCACGACAAGGAGCTGCCTTGATGGGTCTCTATCATTTGACATCCATCATTATGTTTCACGCTATCATTTGACATCCACCACTATGTTTCATTCTATCATTTGACATCCATCATTATGTTTCATTCCATCATTCGATATCCATCATTATGTTTCAGTCTATCATTTGACATCCACCACTATGTTTCACTCTATCATTTGACATCCACCACTATGTTTTCATTCTATCATTTGACATCCATCACTATGTTTCAGTCTATCATTTGACATCCACCACTAGTTTCACTCTATCATTTGACATCCACCACTATGTTTCATTCTATCATTTGACATCCATCACTATGTTTCATTCTATCATTTGACATCCACAACTATGTTTCACACTATCATTTGACATCCACCACTATGTTTCATTCTATCATTTGACATCCATCACTATGTTTCATTCTATCATTTGACATCCACCACTATGTTTCATTCTATCATTTGACATCCACCACTATGTTTCATTCTATCATTGACATCCACCACTATGTTTCATTCTATCATTTGACATCACCACTATGTTTCATTCTATCGTTTGACATCCACCACTATGTTTCATTCTATCATTTGACATCCACCATTATGTTTCATTCTATCATTTGACATCCACCACTATGTTTCATTCTATCATTTGACATCCACCACTATGTTTCATTCTATCATTTGGCATCCACCACTATGTTTCATTCTATCATTTGACATCCACCACTATGTTTCACTCTATCATTTGACATCCACCACTATGTTTCACTCTATCATTGACATCCACCACTATGTTTCACTCTATCATTTGGCATCCGCCACTATGTTTCACTCTATCATTGACATCCACCACTATGTTTCACTCTATCATTTGACATCCACCACTATGTTTCACTCTATCATTTGACATCCACCACTATGTTTCACTCTATCATTTGACATCCACCACTATGTTTCATTCTATCATTTGACATCCACCACTATGTTTCATTCTTTCATTTGACATCACCACTATGTTTCACTCTATCATTTGACATCCACCACTATGCTTCACTCTATCATTTGACATCCATCCTTATGTTTCATTCCATCATTCGATATCCATCATTATGTTTCACACTATCATTTGTCATTCGCCGTTAGCTGTCTCCATAACATTTGATATACATCTTTCAGTTTCAGTTTATGTGTGCGTGAATGGTCCGTGAGTGAGTGTGTAAGTGTTTAGTGAGTGACCTAAACAGCACAAACACACACATCTGTTAATACCTAAAAGAAAAAGTAGAGCCCGTCACGCCAAGAGGCATATAGGGAATATGGTGTCTTCTTCTTCTACCTTTCAATTCCCAGTGGAGCATAGGTCTTCCTCCCATTTCCATCCTTTTTAAGCATCCATTAATGAAAGTCTGTATCTTCATGATTGTCATTTTAGTTGTTCTCCATGTTTCACAGCCATATAATAAGACTGGCTTAACATTGAAGTTGAAACAAATTTTTTATTTTAGTATTTCACCTAATTTCTCTGGACTTCCATATGTTTCCTAGTGCAACAAATGCTCCTCTTGCTTTTGATATCCTTATTTTGGTATCATTTTCTGTTCCTCCCTTTTTCTTTATATTACTGCCCAGATATATATTAGGTTGTAGGTCTAGTAGAGGTATTTCTCCTATTTTTATTTTTTTTTATTGCCAACTGCATTAATTCTCATAATTTTGGTCTTATCACTATTTATGCTTAGTCCCATCTGTTGTGATCTCTCATCAAGTATGCTCATTTTATCCTGCATCTGTTGATAGTTGTGTGATAGGAGAGCTATGTCATCAGCAAAGTCTAAATCATCAAGTTGCTTGGTCAGTGACCACTGGATTCCATTTCTGTTGTTTTGAGTTATTTTCATAATCCAATCTATGGCATTATTTTCAAGTGCACCACACTACATTTCTTTCCTTCATACATTGTTTTTATCAGGTTAATAAACTTTATGGGGATTCCGTAATGACTCAGCAACTTCCAAAGCATTCCTCTGTCTAAACTATCAAATGCCTTTTCGTAATCTATGAATCCGATATAAAGTGGGGACTGTAGTTTTAATATATTTTACGTAGGGTAGTTATTTGATCAGCACATGATCTGTTCTCGCTAAAACCTGCTTGTTCATCTCTCAAATGTTTCGCTATAACCTCTTTTAGTCTCTCCAGAATGATTCTGCTTAAGATTTTTCCTGGCACTGATAGTAGCACATTTTCCCTATAATTTGTGCACTCCTGTCAACTTCCTTTCTTTGGTAGTTTAATTATATAACATTCTTTCCAGTCATTAGGTATTTCTTCCCTCTCCCAAATTTTATCAAATAGATTATGTAACATCTTGGTAGAGGTGTTAATATCTGCTTTGATGGCTTCTGAAGGAATTTCATCTGGTCCTGTGGCATTACCATTTTTTTAAAAGCTACATGACTTTCATTATTTCTTCCTTGCTTGGTTTTCTACTGTTAACGTGTGACTCTTTTTCTGCTGGTAGTATATCTGGAAGGTTATTTGAGCCGGGTCTGTTTAAAGTTCTTCAAAGTGCTCTTTCCATCTCTCCATTTGTTCCCTTATATTACTAAGCAGATTTCCTTTCTTATCTGTAATAAAGGTATTGATCTGTTTGTATTTTCCACTTAATTTCTCTGCGTTGTTGAACAGTTCTTTCATCATCATCATCAAGTACCGGGACTACTGGGTTAGGTGATCATGTATCTCCACAACTTTCGATCTCGATAGTTCTTTATCATTTCTGTTGTTGACATTCTGCCAAGCCATTCTCTTAAGCTGTCTGACATTTTCTCTCTTTGCTTCCCTCTATCTCTTCGTCCCTCAATTTTTCCAGTTGTTACAATATATTCCAGTTGTTCTCTTCTCATTACATGGCCAAAAAATGATTGTTTCTTCCGAAAATTGGAAATTAGCTCTCTTTTTGCTTAAACCTCTTTCAGAACATTTTCATTACTCTTCTTAGCTGTCTATGGTATTCTCAACATTCTTCAGTAAAACCACATTTCTACAGACTCCAGTGATTTTCTTGTCTGTTGTCCTATTGTCCATGATTCACATCCATATGTTAAGACTGGCTCTACATAACATTTAAGAACTCTTTTTCTTGTTTCTATTGTCAAAATGAATTGCACAGTATCTTCCTCAATTTCTGGAAAGCTGCTTTTGCCTGAGCCATTCTGCATCTCACCTCTTTTGTACATCTTCCGTCTGTGGTTAACAAAGTTCCCAAATATTTAAATTCATTTACCTGTTTTAATATTGTTCCACTTGTCTTTATTTTGCACTGAGGTAATGTCTTTTTCTTTGTTGTTACCATTACTTCTGTCTTTTTGCTATTAAGGCTGAGTCCTTTATTTTTTTGTTTTCTTTCACTATAATGTCCAACATTTCTTGTAACTCATTTTCACTCTTAGCGATTAATACTTCTAGCTCTTTCATATTCCCTTTATTTGCTGCTTCCATCTGCCTCTTTAGCTAGTTCATCTATATATTTCCTCTTATCCCTTTTAATGCATCTTCTTACTTCATTGTTCACCTCTGTGTAAGCTTCCCGTGTCTTGGCTTTATTACTTCTCGTTTTGCTTTTATTTATGTCTGCTTTCTTGTTCTTTCTTTCTTTAATTTTATTCAGGGTCACTGCTGTCATCCATGCCTTATTTTGGCATTCTCTTTTCCCCAGCGTTTTTTCTCATGTCTCTTTCCATATATCATTTACCTGTTTCCAATTATCTTCTATATTTATTGTTTTTTCTAGTTGTTGACAGGACTTGGTATTTGTTTGATACTGCGACTGCAAATTTATCTTTAATTCCTTGTTCTTTAAGAAACCCTACATTGAAATACTTTCTACCCTTATTCGTTGTAGTATATCTTTTTAGTTTAAGTTTAAGTTTGACTAGCAGAAGATGATGATCTGAAGTCGCATCTGCCCCTCTATATACATTTACATCCTGTAAGGATGACTTAAACTTATTATTAATACATATGTGGTCAATTTGATTCTCTGTTCTATGATCTGGTGACACCCATGTAAGAAGATCCAGTCCGTCCGTCTTGAGAACGCACTTGTTCGGGGCTGCTTCACTAATCGTGTATTGTCCTTCATCTTCATACAAGTAAAGTCAGTCAAGAGTCCCGTCACGCCAAGTGGCGTATAGGGTTAGGGGATATGGTGTTAGTGACCATGATTTTTACAGACCTTCGGCACATGCTTTTTGGGTAATGTGGTCGGTATTACGCCCGTGCCGCTTTACTTTCCCAGAAAAAATATCCGGTACCCATTTAAGGCTTGGGGAACCTAGAAGCCGTCGGTTGGGATCGAACCCTACCTCTTGTCCTTTGTATGTAGTCCAGTTCACTAACCACTGAGCTATCGCGGCTCCCTTCTTTTAGCACATACCTCCACCCAATTGTATCCATTACAGCAGTTTTGTTTCCTCTGATTTTCTTCAGATTCAGAACAGACTGTCAATGCCATACAACCCTTCAACACAAACATGTGTTTTTGTTTGTTTGTTTTTCTTCAGCTGGTCCAAGCACACACACACACACTTTTGTTGTCTATAATATGTGATATTTTGAAGTCCAATTATTGGATGTCTACTTGTCTGCAATTGTTCCGATACGATACTGGTAATCTTTTTATATATGATGTCAGTTTTTTTTTTCCTTTGTCGAATGAAAGGCTTACATTGTGTAGCAGTTTTGTATAATCCACAGACAAAAGCTCTAAGTTTTAATATAATTCTTTTTATGGGGGGGGGGGGGGGGGTGAAATACAATTTAGTTCACATGTTGATAGTTAGGAAAACAGAATGAAAGGAATTACATGGAAACTATAAGCCAAAACTTGACAGCTTAAATAAACTTAGCAGACATGAGCAGACCAAGATTTTCAGTCTCAGAACAGGTCGCTGTGGCCTCAAATGACGTAAACAAGATAGGACTCAGTAACGTTGCAACTTGTGACTGTGGAGCATCCAAACTGCAGACCATATAATATAGGACTGGCGCGCTCTCAACGCCCTAAGAACATACATATGACCCACAGAAACAGCCCTACTATGGTAAACCAATAATGACTACAAACGCCAATCTTGTTCGTGACCCAAACTTGTCTAAACGTCTAAATGGAAGGGAATATTTGTTCTTTGATGATGTAGATGTGAGGGCCAAGACGTCCGCCCAGCAACTGAGCGACCCACAGCTAACTGCATACACCAAAAACGGTAAACACCTACTCCACCTCCCAGTGGTGCTCTTGGAAATAGACTCCAGTTTGACCAAACAAGTAGGGATCGAATCGGGAAGGTAACATGCGGCCCACAAATATCGTGCTGAAGTCGGATAAATTGGGACGAAATTTCCAAGTAAATCACGACACAAGACATCTTGCCAACTCAACTTCCTTATAAGTGTCGATGACGAAAAGGACAATTAAGTAGCCATCGGGGCCAGAAAGTTAGAAAGAGAATTTATTTATTTATTATTATTTTTCTTTAAGTATAAGACTGCAACAATATTTGTAGTATTGATACATTTAACAATGTTTATATTGTGTTGATTATGATAAGTGTTAAGGTTTCTGAAAATCGTTATGTCTAATCTCGTTGCTGGACGATTTAAATAAACATTGCTTATTTTTGTACTAATAATATTATTACTTATTATTTATTATATTATTTATTATATTGTTTATCGTCTCATGTTTAGGAAGCAGCCATACGTTATTGAGGCATAAGTGGTTCACAGCGCTAGACAATGACAACTCTTAAAGTCCAGGTCCCCGTCACACCTCGCGAAACCTATGGAGAATATGGTGATTGTGACCCCTCTTTGTCTCTGACCGTAGTAAATTTTAAGGTAATGTGGTCGGTATCATGCAGGGCCACCTGTACTTCCCAGAAAATAAAATCTCTGGTACCCATTTTTAGAAGCTGGGTGAACCCGGAACCTGGTCGGTCCGAAACAAAAACCGCCACTTCTTTGAATCGAACCCGGACCCGTCTGATCAAGAAACGAGTACACTAACCACCGAGGTTCCAGTGAAGTCAAGCTAAAACATAAATGAAGCAACATTACTTCACTCAGATTGTTGATATTTCAGTCTGTGATCAAATGCATGTATCCAATTTTCCTTTGCGTATGTTTATTTGCTCATTTATTGACTTCCTATTATGTCTATACATATTTGGTAAATATTGTTTCAGAGTTTGCCGCCCTCCAAAATGACAAGACGAAAGCAGAACGCACCCAAGCGTCTAAAGAGTAAGTACACATTTGATGATCTTTTGTCTTGACAGAGTTTTGTAGCGGTGCTACAGCTGCTGGTGAAGTCTGGCGTGTCGGTCGAAGAGGATGTTTATGTTGCTACTGTTTTAGCTCTGTGCCGCTGTTGTTGGTTTTACTGATGTTTCAGGTGTTTTCGTTTCATTTGAAACCGTTGTTGTTGCTTACCCCGTGTACCTGCCGAGGCCCCCCACGGTAAGGGGAGGAAGGAATAGAGCCACTGTTACCTGCCACGCATGTCGTACGAGGAGACTAAGAAGGTTTGGAAATCGTCGCCTGTGCGGTCGATTAGGATATGCACGGAGCGACCTTGTCAACAAAATGTATCAATGCATTTTTGAAAATGCTATGACAAGTGTTGGAGCGGATGGGTTGAATTCTTGACTTCAATTAAACTGTTTCCTTGGATATAATAGAATAGAGTAGAATGTTGTTGTTGGTTTTAGTGTTACTGATGGTGTATGTGCTTGTCGTGCGCACCGCTGTTGTTGATATTGCTGCTGTTGTTGATGGTTGTCGTATAACGCACAGCTGTTATTGATAGTTGGTGTGTTGTTATTACACATGGCGAGCTTGATAGAGGGAAGACTCAACAGTTGTGAAGGAACACGTGAACGATAGTAAAAAAGAGCAGCAATAAGCAACATCCAACTACAGGGCCGTTGCTGGAGGAACTAACGTGATTAAGAGAAGAGCGAAACCGTCACTCGAAGTGTTTCGACCCTCCAGATCTTGGCATCTCTGAGTGGTCCAGGCTCGTTGGTTCATCGCTTCCACGTGACGCACTCGTGGACATATTCCTTTTTTACATTGTTTCTCTTTGGTCGCCCTCGATATCTCTGAGCCTGCCCGCTAAAGGAAGACCGCCCAAAGGTTGTGACGTTTATATAAATGTGAACAAGGGCTGTTATGGGTAAAATGACGTTAGTCATAACTCGCATAACTCAAGACGTTCAAGCATTGGGGTGTTTTCTGGACCCCTCCCTCAGCGGACAGGCTTAGAGATATCGGGAGCGACGGTTTAACATGAAGTGTGCGTGTTTGTTTAAAATTGTGAAGTCACGTACAACTTGTGTGTGTGTGTGATCGTCATCACTGTTGTGTCCAGTCTTTCTTCGGCGTTCATCCGTTCAATAGGCGTGGATGCGTTATGTCGCTAGTTTACGACAAGCCGCTATATATACGCCTATCACCCTGCAATACCCGTCTTCGACATGTACCCATTGATATCTGACATTACGCGACCATGGATCTCAACAATTGCTTGTCTCTCGTGTTCGCTGTCATTACTAGTGTTCTTTTTTTTTCTTAACGTGATATCACAACCATTTAGAGGCAGCTCTCTCCCCTCTCTCTCTCTCTCTCTCTCTCTCTCTCTCTCTTTCTTTCTCTTTATATATATATATATATATATATATATATATATATATATATATATATATATATATATATGCTATTTGTGAGCGTGTCTCAAGTGATGTCTATTTGATCTCTGGCAATTCATAATGCAACAGTTTTGACTGTATATTATCTTCTTTTGCATTCTCTCTCTCTCTCTCTGTATATCTGACTCTCTCTCTGTCTCTCTCTCTGTCTCTCTCTCTCTCTCTGTCTCTCTCTCTCTTTGTTCAGTCTGTCTCCCTATCTACCTATCTGTTTGTCTGTTCATCCGTCTGCCTGTCTATCTGTCTGTCTGTCCGTCCGTCCGTCCGTCTTTCTGTCTGTTTATCTGAGTCAAGTGATGTCTATTAGATCTCTAACAATTCGTGAAGCAATTGTTCCGGAGTTGTATACATTTCACTTCTTATTTATAGTTCTTCATAATACACTAACTGTTTTGATCAGACACAGATCACACCTATAAAACAGCACATCGTTTGAACACATCTTGGCGTATTCAACAATCACAGACAAGGCAAATCATGTTTATTCAAGTTTATTGAATCTTTCTCTTTGGCAGGTGATGACGTTACTCTTCTATTATATTTAATCTCTGGAGTACAAACTTCTGAATCTCAAATGAAAACACTTCACAACTAAATTACGCTAGTACTGACTGTCTTATCTATATTGGACTTGTTCTCTATGTTTCTAATTCTACTTGTACTGTTCCTGTGCTATCTACTTCTCAACTAACTGATCCTAAGTAACTGCTATTCTCTCTACTAACTGCTCTTAACTAACTTCTCTGACCCTGCCTTTAACTGCTCCTCTCATCCTAAGTTAACTAACTGTAGAAGTCCACACTATTATCAAAACTGCCTTTAACTGCTCCTCTCATCCTAGGTTAACTAACTGTAGAAGTCCACACTATTATCAAAACTGCCTTTAACTGCTCCTCTCATCCTAAGTTAACTAACTGTAGAAGTCCACACTATTATCAAAACTGCCTTTAACTGCTCCTCTCATCCTAAGTTAACTAACTGTAGAAGTCCACACTATTATCAAAACTGCCTTTAACTGCTCCTCTCACCCTAAGTTAACTAACTGTAGAAGTCCACACTATTATCAAAACTGCCTTTAACTGCTCCTCTCACCCTAAGTTAACTAACTGTAGAAGTCCACACTATTATCAAAACTGCCTTTAACTGCTCCTCTCATCCTAAGTTAACTAACTGTAGAAGTCCACACTATTATCAAAACTGCATTTAGCTGCTCCTCTCATCCTAAGTTAACTAACTGTAGAAGTCCACACTATTATCAAAACTGCCTTTAACTGCTCCTCTCACCCTAAGTTAACTAACTGTAGAAGTCCACACTATTATCAAAACTGCCTTTAACTGCTCCTCTC
>JAVIAB010000106.1:6519955-6529955 GCA_032433765.1 Megaustenia siamemsis | reverse complement strand
AATGAGACAGAAGATAACGTTATAATGAGAAGGACATCCGTTGATATGATGATTTACCCTTTGATGTCAATGATTTGTTAACGAGACAGAAGATAACGTTATAATGAGAAGGACATCCGTTGACCTGATGATTTACCCTTTGATGTCAATGATATGTTAACGAGACAGAAGATAACGTTATAATGAGAAGGACATCCATTGATATAATGATTTACCCTTTGATGTCAATGATATGTTAATGAGACAGAAGATAACGTTATAATGAGAAGGACATCCGTTGACCTGATGATTTACCCTTTGATTTCAATGATATGTTAACGAGACAGAAGATAACGTTATAATGAGAAGGACATCCGTTGATATGATGATTTACCCTTTGATGTCAATAATTTGTTAACGAGACAGAAGATAACGTTATAATGAGAAGGACATCCGTTGACCTAATGATTTACCCTTTGATGTCAATGATTTGTTAACGAGACAGAAGATGTTATAATAAGGACATCCGAGACAGAAGATAACGTAACGTATAATGAGAAGGACATCCGTTGACCTGATGATTTACCCTTTGATGTCAATGATTTGTTAACGAGACAGAAGATAACGTTATAATAAGGACATCCGTTGACATGATGATTTACCCTTTGATGTCAATAATCTGTTAATGAGACAGAAGATAACGTTATAATGAGAAGGACATCCGTTGACCTGATGATTTACCCTTTGATGTCAATGATTTGTTAACGAGACAGAAGATAACGTTATAATGAGAAGGACATCCGTTGACCTGATGATTTACCCTTTGATGTCAATGATATGTTAACGAGACAGAAGATAACGTTATAATGAGAAGGACATCCGTTGATATGATGATTTACCCTTTGATGTCAATGATATGTTAATGAGACAGAAGATAACGTTATAATGAGAACGACATCCGTTGACCTGATGATTTACCCTTTGATGTCAATGATATGTTAACGAGACAGAAGATAACGTTATAATGAGAAGGACATCCGTTGACCTGATGATTTACCCTTTGATGTCAATGATTTGTTAACGAGACAGAAGATAACGTTATAATGAGAAGGACATCCGTTGACCTGATGATTTACCCTTTGATGTCAATGATTTGTTAACGAGACAGAAGATAACGTTATAATAAGGACATCCGTTGACATGATGATTTACCCTTTGATGTCAATGATATGTTAATGAGACAGAAGATAACGTTATAATAAGGACATCCGTTGACCTGATGATTTACCCTTTGGTGTCAATGATTTGTTAATGAGACAGAAGATAGCGTTATAATAAGTACATCCGTTGACCTGATGATTTACCCTTTGATGTCAATGATTTGTTAACGAGACAGAAGATAACGTTATAATGAGAAGGACATCCGTTGACCTGATGATTTACCCTTTGATGTCAATAATTTGTTAACGAGACAGAAGATAACGTTATAATGAGAAGGACATCCGTTGACCTAATGATTTACCCTTTGATGTCAATGATTTGTTAACGAGACAGAAGATAACGTTATAATAAGGACATCCGTTGACATGATGATTTACCCTTTGATGTCAATGATATGTTAATGAGACAGAAGATAACGTTATAATGAGAAGGACATCCGTTGACCTGATGATTTACCCTTTGATGTCAATGATTTGTTAACGAGACAGAAGATAACGTTATAATAAGGACATCCGTTGACATGATGATTTACCCTTTGATGTCAATAATCTGTTAATGAGACAGAAGATAACGTTATAATGAGAAGGACATCCGTTGACCTGATGATTTACCCTTTGATGTCAATGATTTGTTAACGAGACAGAAGATAACGTTATAATGAGAAGGACATCCGTTGACCTGATGATTTACCCTTTGATGTCAATGATATGTTAACGAGACAGAAGATAACGTTATAATGAGAAGGACATCCGTTGATATGATGATTTACCCTTTGATGTCAATGATATGTTAATGAGACAGAAGATAACGTTATAATGAGAAGGACATCCGTTGACCTGATGATTTACCCTTTGATGTCAATGATATGTTAACGAGACAGAAGATAACGTTATAATGAGAAGGACATCCGTTGACCTGATGATTTACCCTTTGATGTCAATGATTTGTTAACGAGACAGAAGATAACGTTATAATGAGAAGGACATCCGTTGACCTGATGATTTACCCTTTGATGTCAATGATTTGTTAACGAGACAGAAGATAACGTTATAATAAGGACATCCGTTGACATGATGATTTACTCTTTGATGTCAATGATATGTTAATGAGACAGAAGATAACGTTATAATAAGGACATCCGTTGACCTGATGATTTACCCTTTGGTGTCAATGATTTGTTAATGAGACAGAAGATAACGTTATAATAAGTACATCCGTTGACCTGATGATTTACCCTTTGATGTCAATGATTTGTTAACGAGACAGAAGATAACGTTATAATAAGGACATCCGTTGACCTGATGATTTACCCTTTGATGTCAATGATTTGTTAACGAGACAGAAGATAACGTTATGATGAGAAGGACATCCGTTGACCTGCACCTATTCGCTATTCATACTCAGAACTAGGGTAAATGTTTCTTGCTAGGCTACTGCTAATGCCGGTTAGTTGGCCAATAAAAGCGCCACGGTCGATATGTTCGATTGAATTGTCTTTGTGGCACAGAACTTTCTTCTTGTATTTGCTAGCTTATTTAACGTCTGCTAGGCCGAGCCTATCCCGAGATACAGCCTCTCTCAGGGCGCCATCCCGCTGGAAACTTGGAGCCGATGAGAGACAACTCCGAGTGCGATCTTGGACAGCCTGTCAATTAGGATCAATCAGTCCATTCTTTACTTAAAGCCAGTCGGGCGTCTTCGAGAATGTAAACCTTTCTGTCCGTCCGTCTGGCTGTTAACGGTTGAGTACTTTCTTTCTCTCACTCTTTCTTCCATTTGCAAAGAGTACCTCGAGCTAGTTTTCAACTTCCTGGTATTTCTAACACCTCGCAAGCTTGGAGACACCTTTTTAACATCTCGCTATTCATCTAGACAGAATGGTCTCGTTGTTGGTACCAGCGTTACAAGTGGCTTTATTTCTCTCTCTCTCTTATCTACTTAAATAGTATTACTATCTTTTCAGTGGGTATTATTTGCTTGGCGGTTGAAGGGGAAAATGGATACATTATATATATAATATTCTCAACCCCCCCCCCTCCTCTTTTTCACTACCAATTATCACTCTCCAACTCTAATGTTTTACAACTTAGTTCAGACCAGTGCATTTTGTGAATAAATACAATTGATGTCAAACATGTATATATGATCAGTATCCAAGCGTGTCTTTTATTGCACGTGCAATTGTTGCTTCTTCTCAGCGTTCGTCCGTTAAGTGGGCGTGGATGCGATGTGTCGTTAGTTTACGGCATAGCCGCGATATCTGTGCCTTTCGGCCCGACACATCCGTCTTCGTCACGGATGTGTAGATTTGCGTAACAATTTTTTGTGCCCGGTCAGCGGTCAGTTTTGGTCTACTCTTTTCGACTCTCATTGCCAAAGGTTCTTTAACGTGCACCAGTGCACACCGGACTTCATGTTTTTTCGTCGTTTTAGAGGGCTAGACTTCGGATCTCACTCACTACCCAGAGATCGGGGAGGGTAGAGCCACGAAGAAACCACGGCTGAGATTTTTTTTTTAAATTGCCACCGCCTTTGGTGGGAATCGAACTGTGGATCTTGTTTGTCTAGAGGCCGGCGACTTACCTCTAGAGCAGCCAGTGCCCGTGGAATAAGTTCATTGTTAAGAGCTCACACAATGAGTTCTGTCTCTCTGGTGAACATTTACATTCACTAACTCACTCTAGTTGTCTGCTTCAGTGTAGTCGAGAAATGCCTGCTAATCCTTCCACTACCCGAGCTTCTCTTGTCGTTGGTTTTTCCGTTGATCAATGCAGGTAGTGACACTTGTGTTGTAGGTCTGTCACGTTTGTGTGTTTACCAGGCTGGTAGGAAGTCGTTGATGAGAAACCCTAGTGGTGGAGGCACCTGATTACCTGTGCCAGCAGTCAAGCTACTTGACGATAATGATATAGATGGAAGCCCAGATAAAGTGAACTATTGTGCTGAGGACATGAAGTCGGCTTCGATCACTTGACCCAGCGAGTACTGGGGATTAGTGTTTGTTCTTTTAAAATAATGATGGACGGTCAGAACATTATGGGAGCTAACATCATACATGAGGACACGCTCGAGAAAATAATAATGGACGGTCAGAACATTATGGGAGCTAACATCATACGCTTGGACACGCTCGACAAAATAATAGTGGACGGTCAGAACATTATGGGAGCTATATATATATATATATATATATATATATATATATATATATATGAGCGTGCTGTACTCACCTATTTTCAGTTCAATGTTTCAGACTGTATTATAGTGTCATTTGTTTGTTGTTATTGATCAGATGTGCACTTGTTTGTATTATGCTTTCGGGTAACCTTGTCGTATTTGTTACTACTTGACTGTTGTTATATTATTACATTGTTTTCTTAGTTCTTGATGTCATCGTTGTAAGTTAGTAAAGTTTGAAGCCTTGTGCTGCACGAGCACAGAAGCGGTAGAAGGGATGCTTCATTGATTCAGGTGTAAATACCTTCCTCCATTTGAGGTACCAATACTATAAATATTGCATCATTTCCAGAGAACTTGCAACTGCTAGAACCAGTCATGTTATGTGTTCAGGATCTACGACAAGCAACATTCTTGCTATCATGTTCTGTGTACAATGTCTACCACAAGCAACATTCTTGCTATCATGTTCTGTGTACAATGTCTACGACAAGCAACATTCTTGCTATCATGTTCTGTGTACAATGTCTACGACCAGCAAAATTCTTGCAATCATGTTCTGTGTACAATGTCTACGACAAGCAAAATTCTTGCAATCATGTTCTGTGTACAATGTCTACGACAAGCAAAATTCTTGCTGTCATGTTCTGTGTACAATGTCTACGACAAGCAAAATTCTTGCAATCATGTTCTGTGTACAATGTCTACGATAAGCGAAATTCTTGCTATCATGTTCTGTGTACAATGTCTACGACAAGCAAAATTCTTGCAGTCATTCAATTTTGAGAGAAATGGTTCTGAGAGTAACTCTTATTAGACGAGTGGCTTGCTCCCAGCTTCATCTGTCAAGCTGTTATAGGTGTTGGAATGTACGTCAAATGTATAGTTGCAATCTGTTGTTTAGTTCATGATTATTGATCCAGCAATCTATAGTTTAGTTGGTGATTTTTTTTCTAGCAATCTGTAATTAAATTTTAGTTGATGATTATTGATTCTAGCAATCTATAATTTAGTTTATTGTAGATTATTGATCAACAACGTGTGCGCTTCTATCCTTTGACCCAATGCCATAGATATTTTGCTAATATTTTCTGACATTGTGTCTTGCTATGGATTATGTGTGGCATTTGTGAACAAACAAATGGACGGCAATGTCCGTTCTATCGCTGCTACTATGCGCCATATCTGTTTGCTGGTTATGTCGACCTCTCTGAACATGTGTATATGTCACCAAAAGTTCAAGGGCAAATGATCGTCAGGTCACGTGTCAGTCAGCGAGAAATCAGTGCGCGTTGCCTCCCCTCCCCCGAGGGCTGTGGGATAACAGTTCTGCCTCATCATCGATTGGACGTGCAGACAATGTTTGTCGTCGCTGCTATTATTACCAGAGTAAAGTCCACTAGATCCCGTGTGGGTTAGTCTAAATGTACTCACCCAAACAGCCCATTTATCAGGTCCAGCAGTGTACGATCTTCATCTTGAGACACGTGTCAACAGTTCTCCTCAACTGCTCCTCATAGATCGCCACCGATTGTAATTTTCAGCATTTCTTCATCTTCGTCATTCTCCATGCACGTTTCTCCCAGTCGTTCTGTCATGTCGTATCTCTTTGTGTCTTCCTCTGTTTCTCGATTCCTCAGTTTTCCCTCATGTCGCTCATGAATTTGGTGGTAGAAGCTGTATGCGTGTTGTATTTTTATAATAGGATAGTGTAATATATTGTTCTTCACATTCTTTCCTTGGCGTTATTATTTGTTATTAGGATCATCATTGCTGCCCACCGGACGAATTCATAGGTGCTGCTATATCCCCTCGAGAATCTCGAGAAAATTCGAGGATAATCTTGGCCCTCGTGCACGAACTCAGTAGCATGGTCTGGGTATCCACGGTGTGTGCAGGTTTTTGCTGACCATTGAGCTCGGGTAGTGGCCATATTTAGGGCCTACTCTTTTCGATTTTAAACTGCTAAAGGATCTTTAACGTGGGCGACACAGAACCTTCTGTTTTTGCCATTATCCCACAGGGTTATACATCGAACCTCACTACCCAAGAGATCAGGGGAAGGTAACGTCTAAGAGATTAAGTTATCCTATTTTTGTTTTTCAAATTACCACCGCTTCTGGTGAGCTTTGAACCCGAGCACTTCCTGTCATGAGGCCAACGCCGTACGCCTAGACTACCCAGCCCCTTAGCTCTACGTGAGATTATGTCAACAATGTTCTCCAACATAGCACCTGTAAAGTGTACAACGCCTGTCTCACTGTCAGTAGTTTGTGTTCATTCACCAATACCCGTGCTCAATACATGAAAACCGTCCTTTCGGATGTCCCTTGAATGCCCGTACCGAGGTGATCGTTATATGTCGATGTAGGCGGAGATGTTCCTGCTAGTGTTTTTCTCAAACTAGTCCAGACGTATTGTGAGTCCAACAGTAATGGCAGGGTCTAAGACGACGGTGTCTGCCTTTTCCTGGGACTTCCCCGTCAAACGGCATCGATTAGCTGTCAGGCTGGCCCGTGACGTCAGCGAGATCCACTGGATGAACTGACACGTCTGACACATGCTTGACAGCTGACACACCAGGCAGTGTCAGTTACAGGATCCAGGCCTACTCTACGTGGGACGGAGCGCTCGTCACACACACACACTTGGTCCACAGTTGTCAGGAATTGTTTACTGCGCTTAATGGGGCCTCTCAATGAATATCTTGTTATAGGTATTATTTGTGTGTACGGGAGGGAGAATGCCTGGTCGATTTACTCTTTTCTCTCTATGGCTATTGCCCAATTTGTGGTTATAATAAATACTTGATTTGCTTGTGTTTGTCGATGAACAATTTTATACGATTCGCATGCATCGGTCTGCTATGTATTTATTGTGTTCGCTCTCTCTCTATATATATAAGTCTCTCACATTGACTCTTTACCATTGACTCTCTCTCACATAACTGTCTTCAACTCACACTCTCACTAACTCTCTCACACTCTATCTCATTTACTTTCTCATTGACTCTCTCTCTAACAATCGCTCTCTCTTTCGCGCATTCTCTATCTACTGCCGTTTTCTTGTTTAGATTAAAATAAACAGCTGTACATTATTAATTGTCCTTCGTATCGTTCTTAAAACTGGCTTGATCAGAAGTTGCAATATGTGACAACTCCAACAAAACTCTATGTGGACTTGTTTAATTCGTTGTTTTCTTCGTACCGTTTTAGCAAACAGTTAATCGTGAATAAGATTTCGTGTTACAGATATTGTCTCATGTTATTTGATTGTCATAGTAGAGTGTTAGTAGAGTAGAATTATGGACAGTAGACAAACAAATGAAAAGACGATTAGAGGCCATAGAGATGGGATTTCTCAGAAGAATGTTGAAAGTTCCCTGGACAGTTAAAAAGACCAATGAGGAAATTCTCAAAGAGGCCAACACAAAAAGGCAGCTCCTAAAAAACACCAGAAAGAAACAATCAACATTTTTCGGGCACATCATGAGAAGAGGAAAGTTGGACTACTTGATTACAACTGGCAAAATAAAAGGAAAGAGAGATCGCGGACGACAAAGATTGAAAATACTGGATAGCTTGGTGCCATGGCATGGAAAACAATCAACAACAGAATTGATACGATATACTATAAATAGAAGGTTGTGGAAGGACATGATCGCCTACGCCAACCTGTATGGCACATGATGATGCTGATAAGTAGAGTGTATCTCTTGACTTACAACCAGCAATGATTGTTGCACATTTCAGCCCCACAAATGTATCTTCATTTTTGGACCGGATTTGTTTTTTCTTTTGGACGAGCCCTAAGTTGGCCAGTTATGTGAGCTAATTCAGTGTTCCTCGACCTGGGCGCTACAACCAACTTTAAATTGATTTCTGGTTTGATAAGTGAAGCAGAACTGATCAAGGCCGGAATCCAATTGCATAAAGTCGGCCTGAAAATAGTCAGGCCAGGCTAGTTGCGATCAAAGACAGGAGAGAACACACCTACACTAGACATGTTGTTATAGGTGCTTGTCTTCTGAGATCCCTGCTGACTTTGCTCAAATATCTAGTTACCCATCATGTCGTGGTGGTACACGTCAGCTTTTGAGTTTTAGTAGCTCATTTTTTTTTCAACCATAATCATCGACATATGTATGAGTGACGTAGTCAGTAACAACCCATATCGTCGTGTTTCTGGGAACCATTTTCAGAGTCTGTGTAAATGTGGAGGCTCTGTAGGTCAATATTGAACTGGCTACACCTGGTGGGGATACATTATTGTTGGTGCGCTACATTATTGACTCAGATACAGAATAATTAAATCAACGCATGTCGTCATTGAGGGAACACATGTCATGTATGTGCGAGTATTTTAGTGGATGCGTGAGCAGCGCGATATTGTTACACGGTTGGCTGGCTGGCCAGGTAAAAAGTAAAAAAAGTACCCCCGTCACGCCAAGTGGCGTATAGGGAAATATGGTGTTAGTGACCCTATATTTTACAGACCTTCAGCACATGATTTTTTGGGGTAATGTGGTCAGTATTACGCCCGTGCTGCTTTTACTTTCCCAGAAAAAAATCCGGTACCCATTTAAGGCTGGGTGAACCCGGAGCCGTCGGTTGGGATCGAACCCTACCCCTTGTCCGTAGTAGTCCAGTTCACTAACCACTGAGCTATCACGGCTCCTACTAATTTTTAGGGAATTAGTAAAACCCAGGTGTCCTCGCCAGGATTACGAACCCCGGCTGTTGCCGTGGTAAGCCAACCGCCTATCGATTGCGCTAACCGGACACCCTGGCTGGCCAGGTGCTGCACTGAAATTCGGTTCATCCCAGTCCACTGCCAACAGTAGATATGGTGTCACTTAGCTATAGTTCGTTCAGAAATTCGTACCCACAGAGCTTATTAATTATCTCAGAAACTGTTTGATGAGCTCCTGTAATCCTTTTAATGAAATCTTAATTTTTCACTGACCTTAATTTTGAATTTTTTCCCATACTGGCTGGCATGCATTTAGGAAAGATTTTTGCTTCTTTCAGGTATATAAAATATGATTTTCTTGGTTGTCTTAATTTTTAGGATTTTACAATACCCACATTTGTTGTAATCAACTCACATTTGAAAAGGCAAATTTCACGTGCTCTCCACACAATCTTAGCACCATCTCGCGCTCATTGAACCGTAACTTGTAAGACGCAATCCACTGAGAGGTTTGTTAGAAAATTAACATAATTTATAGTCAAATCTAATGTTTAAAGCACACGGTTTGATATGTTCCTAAAATGATATAACAAAAAACGATTTGTGCAAAATTCAGACTACCTTTGTACTTAAATGTTATAAAATCTTGCGGTCGGTGAAAAAATAAGATTTCATGAAAAAGAATTACAGAAATTCAACAGTTTCCAAGATAATTAATAAACTGTGGGCACGAATTTGTGAACGAGCTTATAGGAAAGATAACTGTGAGACCGAGCATTGGCCAGTCATCTACAGTGTAGTACGACAAAGTTTAATGATACTCACCTGTCATGTTATATGGTGCGCAACATCTTTACCTTTATTTTTATTAACGTATTTAAGTACTAGAATTTAATATTGATCATCATCATTAGGTGCCATACCAGTTGGC